>NW_010586921.1:45555-112322 GCF_000705375.1 Tinamus guttatus | reverse complement strand
TTCCCTGTACCTCAATTCTTCACTTGAAGTGACAGAGGGGAGGAAGGGGAAATAGGACATAGGGGTTTGTAAAATACCAAGACACTTGGCTAGCGGAAGCCAGGTGAGTGGCACACATACAGCAACCAGCTTTCAAACGAAAATGTAAGGGGTGGCAGGGTCGGAGGAAAGGGCAGGACTTTTCCTCTTTGTTAGCAGTAGGGAAAATTCCTTTTAACTTACTGTACAAAAATCCTGCTTCCTTTGAAGTTTCCTTTCCCACAGGTTGGCGAATAGACCTCTCCTCATTACCCATAATAAGAGAATTACAATTTCTTTGGCCTACTGGTGACTAGAACATTTTAGAACATTTCTAACACCTGCTTCCCTCACAGAAAAGCAGTGTTTCTCCCAGAATGGTCTTTATCTGACTCAAAGAATAGATGCATCCACCTCAACAACCTGCCAAGTCAGTGAGCGCTCCTGTGAGCTCAGGACATCTTGGCATAACACTTAGCACATTTGTGGGACACTTCTTTTTCTTCTGCAGTTTTGAGGAAGGTGTGAAAGTTTAAGTTTCATTTGCTTAAAAAAAAAGTATAAGCCAGTCTTTCGTGGAAAATTTAAATAAATTAGTGATGTAGATATACAAAAAAGGGTTTGAGGAAATGTAGAAAGATTTTCATTTAGATTTAAAGCCTTGGGATTGCTTCTCTTGTTAATTCTCTTAAACTCACCTATCCAGTAAACATCTAGAATGAGCTCTCTGAAGAACCTTGAAATGCATTTGGAAAGCAGATGGAGATTCCTGTTCCCATGGACTCGATCTCCTCCAGAAATGGTTTCAGTAAAACAAGATAAAAGAACTTATATTTTAATATTTTTAAAAAAGGGTAAAAAATAACATAATCAGAAAAAGCTGCCCATTGAGTGGTCACAGGCTTACAAATGCTTTCAGAAACCAGATCCTTTTCTCTTCAGCCTCACTAAACTTTGTAATTTTGAAATTAAAAAATGGACAAAATAGTGCATACAAAGCTCAAGTCCATTTCCTCCATTTCAGACCATCTCTAAGTTCAAGTGAGGAAGAGGCTGGCAAACCTCATGCTGTTCAACTCCCACTTTCACGCCAGTTTCCTAACTATTGTGTCTCCTTAATGTTACTTCCTATCTGAGCATTCTAACTGAGACACAGAGGGGACTTGCCAGTGTAATGCACTGCTATAAACTGACACCCATCTTCAAAGGTCTTCAAGACCAACACTGCATAGTTTGAAGCAGATTAGTCCAGCTGGATTTACTTGGCTCGACACAGAAGCCACTTGGAGAAAAGAGATGCCTGCATTGGGTCAGAAGTCAAGTTCAATTACTTAATGGTCCCTTCTGGCTTTTAAATCTGTGAATTCCCAAACTGATCCATTTTCAATCAGATATCATCTAATTACTGGGGTAGTGAGGAGGGCTATTTGGCAGAGGAGAGGGAATAAAAAGAGGGGAAAAAATCCAACTATAGAGCCAGCCAGTCAAATATCAAATACAGCTTTTGACAGTCAGGTTGTACAACCAGAGGTAACAAATAATCGCAAAGACATGGGATAAACCATATTAGCAAACTACTGCCCTCTTCTTTATCTACCTTAATTCTTACTCCATCATCTCTGGTATCAGCTGGCACCAAAGTTAGGACTGGCTGTTTAGACACAGTCCTGGAAGAGCCTTTCCACATGTCATCCCTTCTGAGCCTCTTCTCTGTGGGGTACATTTGCTCTTGCCGAAAACACCCAGTAAAGCAGTGTGTTCTCATGTGCTACCTGTCCTGATTCACAAGAACCAACTATAGAACAAATCAGTTGCCTGTCCTTCATAACCCTTCAATAAAAACTCCAAAAAAGGGAAATATCCACTGGTATAGGTTATTTACATGCAAATTGACTTCCTTTGTAAAGCCAGTATTGCTACCTCGTAGAACTGAGAAAATCTTGCATTGGATGAGAAATTTTAGCCTCTGCAGATGATACGTAGGTGTGTTTGTCAAAAATGCTGTGGGTAAGTTTCAGGGGAGCAGGGACTAACTGGGAACCAAAAGCACCGAACCTGCTTGGAAAAAAACTCTTCCCACGTTACAGTTTATCGCTGTAGCAGACCCCAAAGTCACCACGTGTTGTAATTTTAGAAGGCAACAGAGGATTTTACAGCAGCATAAATCAAGCGGCAGTGCTGGGTATGGAAGCAAAGACTGCCCTGGCACGGGGAGCCTGCGAGCTCAGAGCGCTGCACCTTGCACAGGGCAGCTTCAGCCTGCCTTAACGTGGTGCAAACCTTTTAGCACATCACTATGGGAAACGCCCAGTCGCCTCTTCCAAAGAGCTTACGGCTTCCAGCTCTAGTTTGTGCAGTGAAAGTGGGCTGAAGATTGCAGGATTTGTGGAAGAAAAAAAATATATATAAGGCAGCCCACAAAAATTTATGAGAGCCTGCATTTCCTCTGCTTGAGACATAATAAGTGAAGCACTGTCTAAGGGCACACAAAGAATGGCTGGGGTGTGAGCTCTCTCCCCCAGGAAAATAATTTTAAAATGCATCTCTGGCACTTTGGAGGTTAATAAATTTTTAGATCTTTTAATTGGATTTGGAAGATTTAACAGATTTTGCACCCTACTCAGCAGTTCTCAAGTAGTTTTACAGTTCCTCACTGATAAACATCACTGAAAAGGTTCTTTCAGTCAAGCCCTTTGAACTAGGATTTTCAGTTCTCTTTGCCTTCTTGAGACCAGATTGCCCTAACTCAAACTATACTGAAGGGGTCCACAGGTGCATTTTGCTGGGTCATTAACTGAATAAAACGATAACAGAAAATATTACTTAATTAAAAATGGCCTTTTAATAGACTTTTTACTTAGTTACTTACTGCAAATGCTGTGCCACATAACTGGAGTGCAAGCCCAGGGTGCTCGGGCTGCGGCTGCAAAGAGGTTGTTGCAGCAATGTGCAGAGACGGCTCTGGGGACACGTCGCCGCCAGCTCCGCAGAGCAGCGAGGGCTTGACAGAAACAAACTGTTTGGATGATAAAAATGCCTCCGATGGTATGGGAACAGCATTATGCTGAGGGAAGCAGCAGCCGCGGCAGCTACTGCTGCGCCCGGCCGCTGGCAGCCGCGCGGCGCAGGGACTGTAAACAGCCCCGCCACGGTTATTGGCAATTACTGCTGAAGGTCACACATCAGCAGCGGGCCTAAATTCCAGGAAAAAAGCTCCTCTTATGTAACTGCTGCTTGAATGTTGGCAGGTGCCCAATGGAGCAGTTCACTGCAATGTAGGGAGGAAAAAAAAAGAAAAAAAGTAGGACATCTCCCAGCCTCATTCAGCATCGTGAGAATGCCACCTGCAGGTGACAGCTACCATGTCCCCTCCTGGCTCGCCTTAAGAGCAGCCTCCTTTTCGGGGACATCTGTATCTTCATGCCTAAAGGCTCCTGGCACCTACCTGAATTCACAGCGAAGGGCTGGGGAAGTTGGCACAAGAGGCAGAAACGTGTTGCAGCAGGAGCACACGGCTCCAAGTCGTGATTCTGGAGCCCCCGGCTCCCAGCGTCATCTTGACCCCATGCAATCACCTCGGCTACCACATCTGCACTTGCCCTGAGCCTGCACTTTGCCAGGGGGTACAAGCTCATCAACTCCACGGGACTGCAGCAGGGTTAACTGTGACCACTTTGTCACCACTCACACCTTACAGCATGTGAAAAATGTGGGTTCTTCCCAAGCCTCCTGTTGGGGAGCCCAGGCAATGGTAATGGCCTCATAAAGAATAAAAACTAGCACAAAGCCACCCACTACATAAGGGATGAATCAAGAGACTCAGCCCAAGAGCTTTTACAGAGATGGTGCCCATGCTACCTGAGGATTTTCTTCTTCCTCTCTTACTAAAAACATCTACACTAAGAAGTCCCCACTTGGCATTTTCGTCTGCTTGCAGAGTCACAGCCCATGCCACAAGTCTGCTGTGCTGGGAAATTCTGCAGAGCAGCAGCTCAGGGTGGAAGCAGAGACAAGCTCTGAACATGCAGCTCCCAAGGCCGCAGCTCGAACGCCCAAAGCGGCACCGGGTTTGGGGTTTCTATTAAAACCAAATCGGGCTTTTCTTACATCTTCCAAGACATGTTTTCAGCTCTTTATTTTAACGCCAGTCTTTACAGACCCTATGCCAAAAGCCTGTAAGCTGCAAATGTGCACAGGAATACTGAAATACTAAAACCCCATAATTTTCAGTATATCCTAATTTCTGTCCCCAGAAGAAAACTTTCATGTGAGGTCTGCCTCAAAACTAGATGCTGCAGAGTTTGAAAAACATCCGCAAAAAGCTTGAGTCGTCCATCCCCGCGTTTTTACCAGGAAGGTTCACGGTGCTCAGACTATATTAATAGGTGTTGACAGCAAACACCACCGCTCCTGGAGGACAGGAGTGCCTTCCTGTCACGAGTGACACCCAAAGCTACCTTTAAGACAAATCCCTCAACAGAAAGCAAATAAACTAGGGCAATGCCAGGCCAAGGGGATTAAAACACCTCACTCATTCCCTTCCCTCCCCCAGCACCTCCTCAGCATTGCGAGTCCTGCAGAAAGGCTGATTTGCCAGCGCTGCTCGGACCCGTTACGATCCTGGGGCTTTCTGGCATGCCGAGGTGGATCCCAGCGTTATCCGCCAGCTGAGGGCGGTGTTCCCTGCCCGCGCTCGGAAAGGGCTGCGAGAGGAAACGTGGCTCCTGTGTCCTGGGACAGGATCACGCACTCTGCACGGGGGGTACTGCAGGTCACTGCTGAGGGACACTGACCCTGGCACTGCAGTCACCACAGCGGTGCCTGCAAGATGCACGGAACCATCTGCGCACGCGCTCCCACCTGCAGACTGTGAAATCAGAGCTCAGCTCTGCCATAAAGCAGCGGTTTTATCCCGAGGCAACACAGAGTGTTTCAGCTGGTCAGAAAAATTCAGCTATCCAGAGTTGGACAGACAGGGAAGCTAGTGATTTTATTAATAATGGAGCTTTCCGTATTCTTTTGCTGTAAGTGTTTACAGTTGCTGGGGAACAAGGAAAAGAAAAGGAAACACGAGCATTTCCTCTGGGGATTTTCTTAGCAATTCGAACCAACCTGAAACCCTCTCTCTAAACAGAGGATGCTCGTTTCCAAGAGGAATAACGGCCCTGCTCCATGAGGGGCACCGCTCCTCCATGAAGCAGGAACCTCTGGCCCAAGCCCTGAGCTGCTCTGCACGCACTGCCTGATTTACTGCTGGCCAAGGCAGCACGCTACAACCAGCAATGAAAGGGGAAGGCTTTCATATTATGACTTAATTAGTAATTAAACAATTCAAACTTCTGTCTGAGATCTCTCCAAGATGAATTACATGCCCTGTTCCAGGAAGCTGTAGTCCCACATGATCTAAGGGGGACAGCACTTCATGGAAATGGTAACATGATACAGATGAACTTTCCAAAAACAACATATTTCAGAGCAATTTCAGTTCTCGGGCAAGAGGAAAAAAAGTCTTAGTTTAAAAGAGGAAAATACCAAAGGTTAGACACCAAAGCACCCCTGTAGCTAAACCATTTAAGGTTTAGTGTGACACACAGGGACACACCTGAGCCTTCTCCTCCTCCAGGAGGGGAGGGTCTTTTCCAACCATAATGATTCTATGATTGTATAGAGGCAATACCACTGGAGTAAGTGGCCTTCCAGCACATGAAACAAGTGACCTTCAGAACAGCTAGATCCTACTGTCCACATCTTCGTGCTCATCAGTTACCTTCTATGCACGCTCATGGGAGTGCACATTAAAAGCAGAAAATGGCCATGAAGAACAGACCGAGTGTTCTGAGGAGCTCGCACCGAAGACTTTCTGGTGAAAGAGATGGTCTTTGGAAAATGTCATTTCTTTAAAATGGAAACTTTGGATGGGGGAACTCCTGAACTTGTTGTCGTTATCTCAGATCCACAATGGAGCTTCCACTCCAAGGCGGTCAGAACACTGACAAGGGGATGCAGAGCAGAGATGATGGTACTTGCCTCGTGACTCGGGATCATGTCAAAAAAGCTGAGGCTTGAGGGTCCCAACCACAGGTTAGGTTAAAAAGCACAAACCAACCACCTCTATACTGCTCTGATGGTTCTCATGAGCAATGAGTTTTCTTGTAAGCTCTCTCCTCCTTCAGCCCAGCATTGGGGGATATGTCCGCTGGGGTCTACCTTTGTGACTAATAGTTGGGATCTTCAACCTATTTCAAGAGCCAAGGTCCCCCAAAATTGTTTGCTTATAAAGACAAAGTTAGCACAGATAAATTCAGTTGACTGATTTCCAGGAGTTCTACAAAAATTTATAGCATATTTCATCATCTCTTCTATTAAATAAACAATAGTAACAAAGCATTAAGTAGTTGAATTTTGTTCCAAATAAAAGCTTGTTTGGGGAGGCAATGCAAGAAGCAAACCGCAGAGAAAATATTTGGGTTTTTTTTCCTGGTATTTTAGTAGAATAATGTGCCAGTCTATCGCTTTCACAATATGATACATTTATGCAGAAAGAATCTCCAATTGAGTGCCCACATCATTTCTTTTTCTTTCTGAGAGGCCCAAGGAAGCTACTGCAACACAGACAGCTCGACTCAACTAATTCCAGCCCTAAGCAACAGTGTCTGAACAAAGCAGAAAACAAATGTCCTTAGGAAGCTTAATTTCAGTTAAACTGAAGTCTTCATTCAAATATATTTTCCACCTTTAAAACAGCCACATGCAGCATAAACACGAGTGGGCTGGTGCACTGCCAACCAAAGTGCCATTCTTCATGATAGGAAGCTAGCTTTAGAAGTTAGTAATGTTCAGAGTTAGACCACGTTGCTTTCACAACACATCCTAACGTTTTGCATGCCTTTCTGTACCAAGCCTGACTAAGGAGCAACAGGAAAGATAACTTGGAATGTTCCTGAATAGCATGAGAGTCATTTTTTCTGCAAAGCAAGCCCTACCACTTCCACCCAAGGAAACCCAACCCTTTCGTCTCACGTGCATGGAGCACCTGGGGAAATGAGTAATGCCTTGCACCAGCCAGGCAGCACAGACACATCATTCAGGGTCTCCTCTAGCTGCTTTTGGCATTTTTTTTCCAAGTTATGTATGAACACCATTAAAGCTAAGTGTTTACATTTTCCACTAGCTAAGAACCTGCTTGTAGGCTATGCAGTAAGCACTGCAGGGTGCTAAATGCCGACTCCTTAATGGTGCTCACGGCAGTTAATATTCCTTCCAAGGGCACTCAGATCTGTTCCTAAACTTTATGAGGACTATTATGGCACCAGATGATTGCAGACTGCCAGAAATTATAACTGCATTTAGACTAACATTCAAAGTAACGTCATACGGAATTAGTTGTGGTAGCTACTCCCAGTGTAGACACACGGCAGGCTACAAACTCCACTAAGGCACTGACACAACGTGTACACGTCAGAGGCCACTGCCAAAGGGACAACAGGACAGATCACAGTGCTACGCGTAGAACAAACACCACAAACAACACCATAGAAAAATAAAATTAAAACCTCAGCATTATCCAATTCAATGGTAATCTGCTGGAAGAGAAATAGGGAGGAAGAAGTGAAAGCAAGCATTAGTAAGAGAAACTGCAAATAAGTTTCACATTAGGATCTTATAAATTATTTAACGCTTTCATGCTGCAGTCTGACCCGTGAACGTTTCCAGGAGGCATCAGTGGCATTCGCAGGCGACAGCAGCAGGGGACAGGACACACTGGGCTCGGCCTCACACCAGCCAGCGAGGCACCAGCCTGGCCCATCCAGACCCGAGGGCTTCTGTAAGACTGTCCCTAGCAGGTGCTGCAAGCAGCATTAGGCATCCTTGGGTCTTCATAAGCAGAGGATGAAGTTTGGTTTTAGGGACAGAGTTTTAAAATATTAGAACTGAACTTAGTCTTGCAATAGACACCCAGAAAGATTGTTTGCATGAATGACATATTTCAGTTGAGTAAAAAACCTCGGGTCTAGCCTACACAGCTAGCGTAGTAAAGTTTCCAGCCTATTAAATATACCACAGTATGCTGCCCATCACTGCAAGAGCTGAGCGCAAGCCAAGCCAAGGAGTCTTGGGCAATATGGAAAACTTGAAGCCTTCCCACGAGCTCCCGCGCATCTGCGCTCAGCAGCACGCGGAGAGCACGGTGAGAGGAGCCCCAGCTGCTCCGGAGGCTCCGCTCCGGCACCCGGCATCACGGCGCCTCGGCATGGCTGTCCCCACGCAAGGCACGAGGACGGGGCTGGGAGAGCGCGGCGTCTTTACCACCACTTGTGCGGGGAGATGAAGTGCACCAGTGGAAGTACCATCTTTTTAGAGAACAGGCTGTTGCAGTGAGTGTTCTGCTGTGCTGCAGCCAGGCACAGACCACACAGAAAGGCCTCGCTCTGCGCTGCTCAAGCAATGGGCTCTGCTCCATGTCAGCAGCCACCACTGCTGAACTGCATGGATTGGAGACTTAGGAATATAGGACTGTTACGAGCAACTCAATCTAGGGTATAACTGAGGCCTCAAAAGAGCGGGCAGGGGGAAAAGAACATGAAAAAATGTTAGGAAAAGGAGGAATTACAAGACTTTCCTGATCTGCATAAGAGAACAATCAAATCCACAGTTAAAAAAATAGGAAAAAGTGAAAAAAATTGGATGCAAAAGGTATATTGAACTAAGTTTGCCAAAAATTCTGAGGAATTCCTAAAAATCAATTTCCAAGTGGTATATTGCATTTAAAAATCACAGGAAATGGGTCAGCCCTTCCATTCTGGTTGTATCAGTCTATAAAAGGCCAAGCATCCTTCAGATCTCTTAGGCTGATCTTGACCATTCTCTCCTAGGTGTTTTCCATGGTTGGGAGACTGTATACCAGTGAATTGAAGTGTAAAGCCAAATCTTTCCCACCCCCAGCTTTGGGCAGTGTAAATATCAGCATTCAACACTTGCTAAGGAGGATCCCCACTGGACTGCCTTGAGGAGAGCAGGCTCTACCTGTCCCCTTGAGAAGGGACCTGTGCACCTTACAGGTGTCTTAAGGGAGAAATATAGGCACTGTGGGGCTGGTAATGGGACAGAGAGCTGCTGCTGGGCTCAGCAGAGAGGGGGTTACAATTCTGCACAAATTCAGCCACCTTGAGAGCCTTCAACCTGGAGAAAAGCGCTTATTTATAACGATGTCATTACCACACTTGACCTGTCCCACTGCCCTTCTCTACCAGCCTCTTCCTTGCAGCTGGTGAGGGCATTTCCCCCAAAGTAGATGAGTTTATTCTCCTGTGCTGCTACTGAGAGCAGTCCTGCACTCCAGCTGGGCTGGCCAGCCCAGGCAGAGCCAAGGCCAAGCTCCCAGCTGGTTCCTCCCCTGCCCTGTGCACCCGCACAAGGGGAGCGGGTGCTTCTCGCCTCTGCCGGGGCTGCAGGTGTAAACAGCTATTAAGAAGCTCTCTGATCTCCAAAGTCATTACCCCGCACATAGCACTACCCGTCGAGCTCTAAGCCCTGCTGCAAGTGAGAATGTGACAGGGGATGCTCTCTGCCCCCAGCAGTGCCCATCCGCAGAACTGCCTCCCTCCGTGATCCCAACCGCTCGCTCAGAGGTGCCTGAGGGCAGGTTTATTGGAGGGTTTATTTTTCGAGCTTTCCTTTGCATGCTTTTGCTACACGTATGAAACCTGTGCAGCAAGAGACAGTCAATATAAAAAAATCAAGTTAGAAACTCACTGTTTTCCTCTAAGAATTTAGATTTGCAAATTTTTGCTCTTAGTCTAGAATGAACAAGTGCCTATTTTTAGTTTGCATGTGGAAAAACACAGCAGGTTCTTCCTCTGTAGTTATTCCAAAACGCAAGGTATATATTAAAACCCCTCTCAAACCCCATAATGCTGCTTTGATAGTGATATATTTTCCCACAATCTTATAATAAAAATCATGTTAAGCAGCTCTCCAACTAAAGCATACCTCTGTATAGCTACCGTGGAGCATATTAATAGTCTAGGTTGCTTAAAAATGAGATTAAGATTGAGACTGAATGTAGGAGCAACTAGGGCATATACACCCTCGCTTGATACAAATAGAGAATAAGTCTGTCTGTAGCTACAGAAAAACATTCTTCTCGACAAGACAAAGGAGTTTTATGCAAGTAAAGGGAAAGCAACAAACATGGGTGGGTGTACAGACAGTTTCCATCTATAATTCACATGAAGATGACTCAGATGCATATAAATTAAAATTAAACCACAAAATAATCTCTACTGCAATGCTGTGACCTGATGAAGAGTCACCTAGACCCAGGACGCAGATAAAGAGGTTACAGCCTTCAAAAAAAAGGTAATCAAATTAAATATATTTTTTTAGTGCCAGCAACTGCAGGGATTGGCTTTAAACTTGCAAGCCTGAAGTAAAAAAGCAACAGAAATGAACTTACCTTTCAAATTATATATGAAGTTACTAGTTGACTAAAAATGTTTTGCTCCTCGTGCAGAACAGAAATGCTTACATGTACAAAACAGCTCAATTTTTTTTTCTTTACTGAATAATGAAGAGTGGGCTGAACAGTGTATGATCCGATTACGTACCTTTTCTCCGTAGCCTCTATCTTTGGTCATCATTTCCCTGAGTGTCTGTAAGACTTTAATACATAGCTTCTCCTCGTTCTCTTCTAGTAGCTGTTTAGTGTGCTTAATTAACCTGAAAATAACCAAATGATCATAGCTGATTTTAGTAATAGCATTTCTAAAAAGGGAAAAAGTAGTATATGGCTAGCTTTCTTGATTGGTTTAATCTACAATCAACAGTTTAATTGAAACATGATTTTGTCACACCATTTTACAACAATCCTGGCAGTATCTTCTCAAGAGCAGTATCTAACAAGCTGCCTTGGACTGCACTGCAGCTGGGAAGACAACTCCAGTCCTCTTAGCTGGAGGACAGATAAAACCCTAGTGACTACAGGCAGAACGGAAAGCATCTTCCAAGAGGTGATCTGAGAACCCAAACTCAGCCCTGATTTGCCATTTAAATGATCCTATAATCTTGTCTTTTTCTTTCCTCCAAATATGGGTAATCTGAGTGATGCACATAATACCAACTTTATTGTCATATTAAGTGCTGCAAGGACTTGCAAACATGACTAGGGTTTAAGACAGAGACTGAACAGGGATCAGTTCAAAAATTTTGCTTATTGGTACTACTGCTCATTGCATTTATATGCTACACAAACTCAGGGTTTTTTAAGCATTAGCATGAGGATATATCAACCAGTCCTCCTCTCCCAAGCAAGGAGCTGAATCTTTTCAGGCACAAACTGCATAGCAATTTCCTGTGCTTCATATAAAGCCAGGCAAGAAGGCATAATTCCATAGGGCATAAGAAAACTGAGGAAACAAACAAAAACACTGGCAAGCCAGACTTCCCAAAACTACTTACTTGCAAATGAAACCACCACTTTCACACTTCCTTCTTGCATCTGTATTCTCCGGGAAGAGCAGTTCAGGCCTATGAAGTACATCTACCAGAACGGATAACTCTGCTTGGACGAGGGGACGTAAGCGGTCCTCTAAAGCTGATACTATGTCCTGGAATATAACCACACCAAGGTTTTGAGCATTAAATAAAATATCTAAGTTTATATTTAGTTTTTTTCTAAACAAACTGCTAAAAAAGATAAGATGGGGAAGCCTGTCCCACTTAGGTAGACTCTAGAGAAGACTTCAGAGTTTGGATAGATAAGACTTTAGGATTTATTTATTTGTAAAAGGAAGCTTTAATTTTCAGCTGTGCCCCAGATTACTTTTCTCCTGCCCTCCCCATCCTTGTAGGTGGCTCTTGTTCGTATGAGACACAGAAAAAAATCACAGACTCACAGTTGCATTGCAACTTTATCATAACATTTGGGGGATATTTATGCTTACACAAATTGATAAAAAATACGACTGGTAAAGTTATGCAAAAACATAACTCTCTTCCTCTTTTCATTAGCATGTTTAAGAGCTGTCGCTACCTTTAAACGAGACCACATTCATCGTAACACTTAAATAAGCAGAAAACACTGAGATGCATATAGAGCCAGGGAAAAAGTTGAATCAAATTTACAAGGATAAATAACAAGAACAGCTGAAAAGTGAAGAACTTTTTCAATGAGAATGAGTTAAGCAATATTTTTATATTTCATTATAAATTTATGTAAATTCAGTTAAAAACTGCTTGCCAGAAAAGCTTTTGAATAGAGAATAGATCTTCAAAAAGATGAAGGCACAACTCATGCTTTTTTGGTATAAAAAAGTCCTTATCCAATCTTCCACAGTCTCAACATAAAATATAGGTATAGCACATTAGTCTCTAGTGGCAAAACAAATCACTATGTACTTTTTAGCAAAAATTATGTAAAAATGCACATGCTTTGTTTTTAGGCAAAACTACTTTGGCTGCATGGGGCTAGGGTTAATTCATTTATTTCAAGATCTGCAGTGGTTTCTAAGCAGGACTATTAAAGTTTTCCTTATACTGAAACAAACAAAACACTGGAGGGGTCTGGAAAGCTATACCACCACCACCCTTTCTTATCTAATAAATGTTTTATTTCAAACTAACAGCGGAACAAGAATGTTTCTAGCACCACTAACTTGAGATATCATCATCTTCCAGGGCCAAATATCCGTACTCATTAGCTGTGAATGTTCAATTACCTTTCTGGATACAATGTGATTTTATACACATTATTACATTCAGTTAGCTACATGGATTACCATGCAGCACATTGACCATTTCATACCAAAATGCCTTTCTACTTAGCAAATACCTCCGATTGTGCAGACATGCAAGTGGCTAAGGGAGGAGGGGCTGCTGGGGAGTCACCTGCAGTCTCTCAATGATGTTCCGATAATCCCTGGAGGCAGCAAGCACCGAGTCTCTGCGGGCAGCATTCCTTGCCGTCATTCGCCAGTTCATTGCAGTTTTCTGTACAATGTTATGGGATTTCAGGAAGAGATTGTTGACCTGACTGTCCAAGTCTACGGGAATTGCAATTGCTCGGCTCTTTGCTGCAGTAAGCAAAAGTTGGTAAGAATTGGCTCCTTTAGCCCATATATTACAGTCAATACTGCACACAAGGAACAAGACAAGCTCTACTTGCAATCCTTTCCATGATCTCCTTCACGTGCATTTCAAACAATGCAATGTTCAACTCATGTATAACAGGTCAGACCGCTCCATAGTGTTACATTTACAGGCTTTCATACCTTGGAGCCATTTATCACATTTAAAGTGCATGAGGAGACATCGGTGCTAACACAGGCACCTATCTAATAGGCAATGGCCTTATACCTACTGCAAATTACTCCACTCATTACTAAAAGCAGAACAAATAACTGGGAGGAGCAGCACTGAACTATAGCTGGACCAATCCTTCCCAGATCAATAGGACTTGGAGATCTTCAAAACCCACCTGGATGCGACCCTGTGCCACATGCTCTAGGTGTGCCTGCTTGAGCAGAGGGGTGAACTAGATGATCTCTAGAAGTCCCTTCTAACCTCAATCATTCTGTGATTCTGTGTCACTGCAGGACTTGCAATTAAATCAAGAACATAATTCTGCCTTGGCACTATCCCTTGGCTCCGAGTCAACTCAAGTGGCACCTACTGGAGGTAAACTGTACTTTTTGATAGGAAGAATAATGCATAAATAGCAAATGGGCAACCATGTTTGGAGCAGTTATATCTGATTCCACTGGGTGCATTTCTTACCTACATCTGAGAGCACACGAATGCAGCTCTCCACCGACGCCTTTTGGCTTGGCATTAACCAGTTGCAATGGTAGACTCTGAACACACCTTGCAGCAATTGCACAAACACAGGTTGGCGGGTCTAGAACACAAGATTAAGGCAAAAAGACTTGACTCATCACATCTCTAAGCTGATGTCAGCCCCCAGTAACACAGGTGATGAGCTCTAGCCCTGATTCTTTGCATCCCAGTCACTTTAACCAGCTGCATCCATTCGTTAGGCAACTTTATGTTGTAGACACTGTATCTACCACACAGTCATCAACTGGGATAGGACAGGAATGAAGGCTGGAAGGGAAACAGTAAGTAGCTTCTAAAGCCTTAGTAATTGAAGTCTGACTAAGCAACAGAAGTAAGCAGTAGTCTTCATCTGTTTAATCAGAGGTTCCAGGAAACCCAGCATACAAAGATTCTCCTTTCAGCACTGACCAGGAGCTGACTCAGTAGTCCACAGGTAAATGAGACTTGGCTCTTGGCTATGAGCACAGTTCTGGAGTTGAAAACTCATCATTTCAAGTACTAGCTGGTATCCAATTTACTGAAGAAACTAGATATGTGCTTGTTATTTTGAACGTGGGCAGCAGTTAGTGGTAAACAGCACAGCTGCTATGGATCAGCCCAAGCTAAGGTGTGGCTTTTACCCTTGCATTTTGCAAGGTGATTTTACACTACAGATAGATTAGCTCCTCCAGCACACACATGTGCATGTGAGCTCTAGTCTTTCATCTTTGTAAAGCCCAAACATTATTCGCCCAAACCTGTTCATTCCTACACAGCAGTTACTTAGTAAAAAGATTCACTTATTTTACCTGTGGGGGGACAGAATCTTAAGTATTTCAAGTGAACTTATAGTGAGAGAAAATACCCTTGTCTCCATATGCCTATTAGTTATGTCATGTTTATCTGCTAAAGTGAACTACACCACAGTGCAAAGCCCACAAGACATAGGAACCAGTGGAAAAAAAATACCTCTTTTATTCTGGTCAAGATTAATGTCTGTTTATAAAAAAAAATGGAGTTAGAGTAAAGAAAAACAAAGATCCTTAATTCTATTAAATCAGCTCATTAAACACCATTATAAAATATCCTAGAAGAGAGTCAGAATCCAAAAACCAAAAATTAAGGTAGTAAAGTACTCATTATTCTTTCTAGGAATAAATCAAATATCAAAAGTATGTCAGATACTAATATTTTCCAATACAGAGCACTGAAAACACTTGCACTTTTGGATTTAAGTTACCCACATATTCCTTTCAGTTCATGGTTTAAAGACTTGGTCTACAAAGCTTTGGAAGATGCTGTGTTTGTTTAAACTAGGTCAATAAATCAGATGAGAAATTCACTCCAGGTTCCATATGCCTCTAACTGAATTTGTGAGGGAAAACCTTGGGCAGTAGAGCACACTTTATCAAGTGCTGCTTAGCTTGCCTCTAAAGAGGAGAGGCAAGCTAAGCAGCACTTGATAAAGAGGTAATACTTTGGACAGCTGTTCTTTGGTCGTATTTATGTTCTTCTCATTTGATATTTGCACTGCGTGATAGATGTACATGGTGTTCTTTGAGCAAGCAAGGCTGGTCCTGACTCCGGGAGGTACAATTTCACCCCAACGAGCTCTAACACGAAAGAGCCTAAGACAAGAAGAGGCTCGCATGGGAAGGAACGAGATGACAAGGCACAGCAGAAGGAGCAAAGGTCATTCACCCACTGAAAGGGCGAGACAAAAGTAGCAACAGATCAGGCAAAACGGCTGTAGACAGACTGGCAAAACCCGAGGGGAGAACAAGACCCGACTCCGAGGAGTGACCTACACCCGACCAGCTAGTCTAGGAGGCCACGGTCACGAGATGGAAGAGTCTCCAGTTACAGACAAGAGTTTGGCAAGCAGAGAAGGACACAGAAACAGGGAGTGCAACTTAAACCAAGAAGCAGAGGACAGACAAATCGAGGATAAGATGGAATGAAAGAACTGTCAACTAAGAAGGCTGGGAGGTAAAATAAGCTACTTGTTTTTTAGAGTCTGAAAAAAAAATAGTGATATTAAAATTAACCAGCTAGCTCAAAGGCTGTAAGCTCAGAGATGGCAATTAAAGCTCCGACAGCCAGGGAGGTCTTTTATATTTATATATGTATATACACACACACACACACACACACGGTGCAGAAGAGAAAGAGAAGGACAAGGGCAGAGCCCTGGGAGACAAGGCTAATCATTCATCTGAATTTCTCTTTGGATAAAGTTTGGACAAATTAGCATTAAAGTTCACACCATGGTGCCTGACATTTCAAAATCACATGAGGAGCAAATCGACTGCCAGACTTGTGAGTTGGGACCCTGCCCTAGTAATGCTGCTCAGCCCAAACACAGCTGCAGCAGCTCCCTGCTCGCGTGGGCGACACAGTCAGGCCCTTGAGAGCAGGCGAGCCCAGCGCACAGCTCGGGGCTGGCTGCGCCTCGAGAGCCAGGCCCCTGGCTGATGGCAACCAGCCAGCTGGACCAAGCTGGCAAGCGGTCGCCCAGGCTGGGCCGAGCACAAATCCTGACTCAAGCAGGGCAGACTTAACAAAACAGATCGGGAGAGGCGGTGCAGAAATAGGAGCGTTACTAACACCGAGCAGGAGGACCCGCAAGCACTACCCAATGCAAGGGCACGCAGCAGGGCGATACCGACACCTCCCTGGAGCACGGGACACTGCTGTCACCCAGCGATGCAGCACAACCCAAAGGGTGAGCATCAATTCCTCAGATAGACTGCCAAGGCAAGCTGCCAGGTGCCCTTCATAGCCATGTTCTGTAGCCAGATGCTTCCTCACTTGCTGCCAGTTGCACTCGATGACAAACCTGCACTTTGCACCCTGAACTACCAGCCTTGGTGCAAGGAGGTTGCACCAGGTTTCCACAATAACTATACCCGGCTCCTGATAGACACTCAGGCACCTGGCCACTCTGTCCACACTCCTCACAAGAGGTATTTATAAAAAGAGCATGATGTTATCATGCTGCAATATACACATTAGAGTTATATCCTGACACTGCTAATATGATGACTCTGGCCTTGATGCCTCTAAACAGCAAATGGATGGAACTGGAAAAAAGAAATTTCAATCTTCTGTCACTTAATCTTCAAGTATCCCCTCCACATTTTCCCAACTTCTGCACAAGATCCGAAATTACTCAGTGTAATGAAAGATACTAGAACTTTTGAAAAAACTTTTGTTTTTAAAGGAAATAAGAATCTTCCTATAAAAGCATGTTCCCGTTAAACAATCATCTTAATACCATCTGTAATGCAACACCCTCTCCTCCTGCATGAAAGGCCTGCCAAAGTGCTTTAACATCCTTCTTGAAGTCCCTCTTGAGATCTCTTTGTTGCAGTGTTACTGCTTTACTGCAGCAGGGTGGGCGACATGCTCAAACCATTAGCTAAACAAATCTGCTACTCTGTTCCCCTACATCTGCTCACATTGTCTTATTTTTCAACTGTACTCTGACCTGGCATGGCAAAAAAGGTCACACATCAGGACAGGAGCCCTTAAATACAAAGGGAATAAGGAAGAGGGACAAATCCTTCACTTCCCAGCTCGCCCCACAACAGTGATGTGCAGAACCTGCCTCCAAAAAGGCCAGGGTAGTCCCTGCAGTACATAAAAAATGGAATCTAATGTGATTTAACAGGTCAGCTTCTGTAGAAAGTGTTCCTGGTCAAGTTGTTCTACTTCTCCTCCTCCATTACAAACACACATGCCCCTTTTTAACTTGGAAATGGAACCAAAATGGAGTTAGCATAGTTGCATTGGTAGCATATTTGCATTTTTCTGTCTCTTTAATCTCCTACCTGCAAAGTAGTGCTCTGATCAGAGAACGGGGAGCTGAAGAAAGTGGTGACTATACTCATCACTATTTCCGTAACATACTTCTCCAGGATGGAGTCAGCATGCTTTCTGTCACTGGTGTTGTTACAAGCCTGCAAGACAATCCATTCCCAGATCAGAAGCAGATCAACCAGAACAGACTGATATGAATTACAGACTGAAACTTTTGCTTTTGCATTGTTCTAGTCAGTGCAACTGCCTGTCATGGTGATATTTATGACACTGGGATCACCCACAAAAGCAGAAGCCCAGCATGGCTGCTGTTTTGGCACCTAACATGCTTAGGAAGGAGGAAAAAATACAGAATGCCTTAGAGGAAAAAGTAGTAGGGTTGGGAGGACTGAGGTGTAATGCTTTCGTATGGGGAAATACTTGGAATCCCAGGCAAAAAGCCATATGGCCATGCAAATGCCAAGCTTGGAAAAAATTTGTCCTGACCTGCCAAAAACCGTTGACTATTGCTCAGGAAGGAGCTAACTACCCCGGCCAGAATAAGCAAGCCAGGTCACAGAGCAGTAAAAGGCATCAGACAAAGGAGTAGGGTGTGGGACTTGAGAGTTTTGCTTTTTAAAAGGAAAATATTAATGTGTTCCATGGAATATGACTAATGAAATCCACAGGCATGAGGAAAAGAAAGCAAGTATAAATGCAAAGCAACACTGCATTAAGGGCATTTAGTGCCCTTGTGCACTGTTATGATTTATTCCTACTGCTACATACTAAATAGGTTCATTTATGCTTTTTGATTTCAGTTCCTAGATACAGAAATCATTACCCGACAGATGTCAACCAGGAAGTTCTCAAACAGCTTCCACATATGATTACTTGTGTAAATCTCTTTCATTTCTACTTCGGTGTCCACGTAGCAATGATTTAAGAAGTTGATGTATGCAATTTTAACCTAAAAGTAGAGAAGGGAGGGGGGAGAAGTCATTAAAAATAAAAACCTGAATGGTACTATGAATGAATGTAGTGTCACACAGACTGCTCTATAAATCATTTATAGCTCAGCTTCTTCCTTTTATTTAAGCACTGGTGAAATTTAATGCCATGAATAGCAAGACATCATCCAACAAAAAAATGCCAGAATTATTGCAGACAAAACGTCAGCATAATAATCATTTCCAGTTCTGCAGAACCATCTGTTCAAGGTTAGCAGCAAGCTCCATAACACCCCTCCTACCACCACCACCTCCATAGCCCTATAAAACAAGTCCGGCCCCACACTCCCACTTTAAGGGCAAGCTAACGAGTGCAAACGATTTAGTTGCTGTCCAGGCTCACCCAGCACACCTACAGCAGAACCAGGACAGGAATTCAGCTTCCCAGCTCATGGTTCACCTGCACCACTGCCCTTCCTAGGCCAGGCTCAGTCATGTCAAACTTCTCAAACACTGCCAGTACATCTCAAATACAGCATCTCAAATACTGTGCCCCAAACAGCCCTCACCTCAGGTATGCAATCTTCATGGGTTACTACCCTAACAATGTCATCCAAGGGAAGGAGGGAGTTGCATTTGATTTCTGTGTAAACATTTTTGCCTTCTGTGCACACAGCCAGCAGTTCTACCAGGTGGATATGGTACATCAGTGGACTGTTTTCATCCATCCGATCTCTCTCTGATCTCATCATTTGCACCAAAGTCTGGAAGGAAGCTCTGTCATTGTAGAACACCAGGACATCTTCTCCTGCATTCACCAGCTACCAAAAAAAAAAAAATTCCATCAGCAGATCAAAGCCCATGCCTTTCCCCACAGCATCCTCCCCTAATCTGGGAGCTGACCGTTACAGTGCAAATCCTGATTAACTATTCTTTAGAAACTTAAAAGGAGTGCAGCCCACCAAGTCAGCTTGACATTCTTCTTCATGGGATAGATGGCCCAAACATGACATTTTCCCTTAAAGAATTTACCACTTCTAAACTGCTGAAGAACTTCAAAGTCGGTTCAACTGACTGCCTAGACAGAAGCTGTGCCAAGAAGCTTGTGACTTTCCATTGTGCTTTTTCACATACGTCGCCTCAGCTGACTCCCGCTTCGCGGCGCTCGCTGCAGACGCGCGCTCTGTTCAGAGGAGCGCCCCCGGGCACGCCGGATGGGAGGCTGCCGGGCTCAACGATTCCGCCCTTCTGAACAAACACCACCCGTTTTGCAAGACTGGTGAGCGACACGTTGAGTCGCACAATGAAGATGTCTATCAGCTTCACATTTTAGACCTGGCTTTCCAGATTTTCAAAATAGCTCACACCTCCCATTGCTCCATCACAGCCCTGGGAACGCGCTCAGCTTGGGCATGAGGGCCCCGAGCTCGAGACAGTTGTCTGTGCAGGGGCCGGAGTACATGGCTAGAGAGAAGGTACAAGTGAGGTCCTCCTTCCTTAGCAGTGCTGGCCTCCAGGGAGGCTGAGCACAGAGCACTTTGCAGACATGACTGTGGTGGGATGCTCACAAACCCACTTTTAAACTGAAGCACAAAACTTAAAGGACTTGGATCCATCTAGTAATGTCAAGTTAGGACTTATGCACATTGATAAGTCTGATCCTCGGGCTCCCCCTGCTGAGGAGGCCAACACGTGTCCTCTCCCTCTCACAGAGAGGGAGCATGCTGCCACACGGATCGCCTTCCAGGTCTACCTTCAAGGGATTTATTCCCCCTTCCCTTAGCTCGCATGATATATCAAGTTCCCCCAGGTACCGATACACTCACATTTCTGAAAATGCTCAATCTTTTTCTCCCTCAGGCCTTAGGGCTCATATTCAAACATTAAGGATGAGAAGAAATTCCCACCCATCAAGGTACTCTACATGGTCAAGCTTTCCCTCTGCAGTAGGGATCTTGAAATTAAACTTTCTCATATAGCCAATTTTGCTAGAGAAAGGCACTCTTCCTTCAACTTAAGCCCACCAGTATGCTGCCCTGTGAAAGTCTGAAAATAACTTGCAAGTATCATTACTAACCAGCCCTTCCTTAGACCTGCAGGCAACAAGCAGAAAGCACTTCTGCACAGGAAAGCCTGTGCTTTGAGGGAGCTGTATGCTCTTTTTGCTTCATGAGCACTAGCTGTCAGGTTCTTGGCACTCCCCAAAGCGAGAGGATCAATTTGTCACTTTTACCAAATGCTATGTGAAAACTTCTGCACAGACCTTGCAAATCTGTGCAGCTCTCACCTCAGCCATTACCATATCTTGGCATTTCTTAATGAATTTTCCTTCCGCCTTGACAATTGTCTGCAGGAACTTTATGTACTGAACATTTCTGCCGTGTGTTTCTATACAGTGGACAAAGTGTTGAACGACGCGTTCATTAATCTCGCTGCAAAGCTGGAAGTTGTTCATGAAAATGTGTTGCATTGTCACCGCTTCCAGAATCTAATGATGGGCATAAAAAAAAGAAAGAAATTAAACACACAAACCACCAAATTTGGCGGTCAGGATAAAGTCAACACTCCTGTAGGGTACATAACTGTAAGGAACATTTCGGAGGATCTAATCTTCAAGCATGAAGACTTATATCTGAGGCCATTTTTCAGTCTGCTTCAGCCTTGAACTTTCTACACCAAGTCCTGAATACTTCTCGCTAACTTTCTAGGCTTTTGAATGAAAACAAAATTTGAACTCTTCAACCAATCTTGCATCAGAAGAGGCCCAGAGACAATCAGCAAGGACAATCTGTTCTCTTTTCTTGTGTGGGGGAAAAAAATATATATATAGTATGAAGTTATTCTTACCCCTGGGTTAAGAAACAGGTTTATGTGCTTGTGCAGCAATGCCTGGTTCTGTTGGTTCCCAGCACAAAAGTTCTGTAAAAACTCGTGTGCAAGTTTCATTATCTCCTGCATCCTCGTGTCTTCGGCCTGCGGGGACATGACAGAACACAGGGTTAAGCAGAAGCAGAAGGTTCATTTTCAGGTGAGTACACTGCCCGAGCCTCAGCTCCAGCTCTGCAAGAGAACTGTCACGTCTCGCTCACACTCCAAGGAAAAACAAGCCTCCACCCAGCTCACAGACATGAGGGATGTATTTGGCCTGCTTCACAGTTTTAAAGATCATCAAAAATAAAGACCATAATAGAAGTTACAGTAGTTTATTCTCTAGAAATTCATAGTCCAGGACCAAGTCTGCCAGCAACGTGCTCTAGTCACTTTTACACTTCTGAACATACCAGTTTGCACGCCAAGCCACACATCACCACCTTGGGGCTGCATCGGAAAATTGCCATGTTCCACTGAAATGCATTTTAGCAGCGACAAATAGGTAGTTTATGGCAAAGAAGAGATGGAAAGTTATTATTGCAACAGTTAAGCCCAGTTTATATTTACTGGAATCTGCACACTATTTGCATGCTTCCAAGTACAATTCAGGAATCAGTGCCTTTCCTCTGACATCAGTGCAGATTACCAACCCCAGTGGTATAAAACGCAGCTTGGAAAAAAAATATTGGTGTCTGATTTTATTTTTAAGGAGGTACATACTTCACCAAGGGTAAATCACCATCCACACTGCCTGTCCAATGGCATATTTATACGTATGGGACAGAATGGTGACAAGAGGTGCTAGAGGAGCTGTTTTGGATTGTACTTTGGGGGGCAAAGTATGAGTTAGGACAGCACAGGACTTGACTCAGCTTACCATTATTCAGAGCTACAGTCTGGAATTGCTGGTTCTCACAAATTCAGGGATTTTGGAGGAAAGGACCACTGAGTAGTTGGGAAACATGAAGAGCTCCCTCATACCTATGCAATAATATCTGATATCAGGGTCTAATTGGCAGCCAGAGCAATCAGCTAGGGATGTGGTAACCAGCTTGGTGCAGCATCATGCCAAGATGCAGGCAACCTGCAGCTCCGCCTGTACAGCTGACATACTACAACACTCCATAGCATGGTTATGATCAGAAGACCTCTCCTTGGAGAATCAATTGATATTTATTCCATTCCCAGGGAGAGTTTGGGATCCCATGATTGGGAAGGAATGGGCGGGGGGGCTGTGTCTGTGTTTGTTGACCACTGGGCAGGACCCAGGTGTCTGCAGATATGCTGCTGGGAGCTCCCACAGCACCCTGGCCCACTATGAAGGTGCTGGAGGGCTCTCAGCTCCCTCACAGCAATGAGGGCCTTGGTTTCACTTGAAGGCAGCATGTGTCCTATGAAAAACTGAAGATAAGCTTTAGTCTTGCTCCAAGGTTTAATGGACAAATATTTCTTCAGGAATTAGCATCACCGAGTGATACATACTCAAAAACTGCAAAGAGACAAAAGCTTATGTAAGCTCACAGCTATTTCTGAAGCACAGATACTGAAAACAGCTTCCTGAACCCAGTATAGAGTTGGAAGATTAGGGAAGATTCAACAGAGATTTAAAAGCTAGTCAAGAGGAAGGCAGGCACTAGCTGCAGAGACCCAACCTTTTCATAAGGGATCTGCAAGAGCTCCAGCACGACCGTGTGAGCGCCCATGTTCCTCAGGAGCCTCTGCTGCTGTTTCCGGCTCTTCCGGACCGAGGCACTTTCCTGAACGCAGAGCTTGCTAAGCCGCAGCAGGATCTGCAGGAGAGAGGAGCTATAAGACTCAAGCTCTGCATTTTATTTCAGGACATGGTAGGTGGTTCCCTGCAAGAAGGCAAATTTGACCAGACCAGAGCAGCTCTGGTCTATCAGTAAAACCAAGGGCTGGGGATTCAAGACATGGAGTGCAGACCAAACTAAGGCCTGTTTGCTCCTGCAATGTAGAAGGAAAGAGGGGAACCACGGTCTGCAAGGACATGAGCAAAGTGAGCAGTATAAGCAGCTGTTTTATCATATCTGGTGGTTCACTAACTGCAGCACCATCTCCTTCTCTAACTTGCTTTGGCCCAGCAGAATCCAGCCCTGTAAAGTTAACACAACATCTGGCTCAGCAGCACGGTGCCACAGGACGCCCATTAGCTCATAGCACCCGAGTGCCAGCACATGCTTCGCCTGATATTTTGAACCTTAACTTCAACAGCACAGCATTTCTGGCTGTTGACTGGCTTCCTTCCTTTAGGGCCTTCAGTGATAAAAATATTGTGTTACCATTGAAACAGCTACATAATGTTGCATTTTTCACTAATCCACTCTTAAGGAAAGCATATACATGTCAGGCTTATTGTATTCCTGGCTTCTCATTCAAGCGATATGTTATTACTCAGCAAATAGTTTCCACAGTGGAAGAGCGACTCAGATTTTCCTGGGTGTCTCCCTGTGAGTGCAGCAATTCAGAGCTGCGTTACTCACACTTCCATTTAGCTATAAAGCAGCAAAAGTTTTACCTCTTTGACTACACGGTAGTTGTAGCTGCTGGTACTTTCAGGTTTTTGTGACTTGCTGTGACCTTCCTGTGGACAAAAAAAATCAGGCAGTTTGTTAGTAGCTTGCAGTATTTTCTTCGTGTGGACCAAAATTACTGTTCTATGGTGGCAATAGCTCTCTTTCTGGTCTTCCTGGAAAAGAGTGCCATCCTTCAATTGGCTGACAGTCTCAGGAAAACATATATAAGTGATCCTGTCAAGTTACATTGACCTCTCTAACAAAATAAGGTGAGGGTAGAATGATTTCACAGGCAGTAACCTCCTGTCCTTTCAGTCAGTTGCAATATTGTGTCTGCAGTCAAGCTCCCCCCAGAACTTCCAACCATCTCTCCATGTAGTATAATTAAACTGTAATTATAATCAAAGATGCCTCACAGTACCATGCACATGGAAAGCAATGAGTAAACTACTCTTATCTACTTCCAACAATAGACTTGCACATGAGGAAATATTTCAACATTAAGACAAGAGACAGTTAAAGCCAGATGCTCATGCTAAGTAAAGTCCTGTGATACCAGGAAGAGAAAAACCAGCCAAGTATACCAGGTTTCTTGGCACTGAGTTCTTTTGGGTACTTCAGACCTAGGGGAGAACAGGCACACCCGCTCTCTTCGTGCTTGAAAGCATGCAATGTGAAGCCAGAAGAAACCAAGTCAGCTGCTCTACTGTGCAAAACCTAGAGATGATACTTCAGAGGAGGCTAATTCTGAGCCGTTTCCACTTCAGAACAACAAACATCAATTAGCTGAAGTCCTCATCTTAATTCTTGCCTTAGTGTACAAGTAATACAAATGGCTATGCAGTGTATTGAAAGGATACCTTTCTTTTTTTAAACCATAGTTCTAGAAACAATTACATTTTTAAAAAAAATCAAAGCCCTAGCATATGAATTTGGGTAAACACAATCTAATTACCTCTTTTTTCTTGTGCTCATTTTCGCCTTGCACTACATCCATCGTCTCATCAGGACCCTGGCCTTTGTACACCCAAAGCTCCGATTTTTCCACAATAGACCTCAGCTGGTCCAAATCTTGCTTTATCTGCTTGTAGTTGTCAACATCTTGGCTGGTAACAAGCAGTTGAACCTTATGTGAATGCAATCCATTAGTTGCACAAAAAGACATTTAAGATGAAAAATACACATTCAGATGAGGAATAATGTATATAGTCGGCCCACGTACCTGTTTAAATGCTTGAAGGACTTCTTGTCTCTGACTAAAATGCCGGAAGAGCAGCTGAAGCGCTCCCGACACCAGAGGGGGATAATCATGCATCGTTAAATGCAACAAAACTCTGAGAAACGTTCTGCCACCATGATCGTCCAAATCCAAGGGAGTGTTCTCCTCACTGAAAACAGAGTAGGAATTAACTAGCAAATTGAACTTAATGTCCCAGGCAGTTAAGTCCAGTCTCTTGCGGTAAGAGAATAACCTTTAAATAAATAACTGGGAGGCAAAAATTATCAAGCATGATCCTAAGATATCCAGGTTTTCTGGCATTCTGCTGTATTGGAAATCTCTTCCCAGGATAATTACTCAGGATAATTGGCTGCTATGCCAGTATCATCCTTTTGCTCCAAAAGTCCATCTCTACTATTAACCTTTTCTTGCTATGTACAACACAGCCACAGCTCAATTTGCAGGCTGCAATGCTAATTGTCAAGAAATGCTAATCCTCTCCTGTGCACCTCCTTTCTGAGCATGTGAAACTAGGTATATTTTGGCATCAGCGACCCTGACTCTCTTGCATTCTACATCAAATCAAGTCTGCATATTCATATTAGAAATTTGGGTTATTAACTCTGTAAATCCCTCTCACCCTTTATTCCCCAAAGTATCAGTGATTTAGGTTTATAAAAAAAAGAACTGCTGCTCCAAACAGTTTAAGGACAGTTCAGATGTAAAGTTTTATGGTGCTCTGACAGATAGGGAGTGGAAAAGCACGATAAGGTCAAGCACCTCAGGTTTGTCACCAATTTGCCATCCTGTGATTCAGGAAAGGATATAAGTAATTCCAAAAGGAAGGTAGGTATTCAAAGTACAACTTACTTTGTTCTGTCATGTATGTGCAGTTTAACACTGCATTATACAAAAAGCAGGGCTAGATATATTCCTGTATTAGTAAAAGTCCCAATCCCTGCCTACAGAAAATTCTCCACATAAGATTTAACAGCAGTATTCAGCTTAGATGCACTAATCCTCCAATTTCTGTCGTTCACGCAGGTGAAAGACTCCCATGAAGATCCTTCTGGCTGAGGACAGATGGCCTGTGCCTTATCTGCAACTTGTAACCCATATGGATGTTACTTTAAGCTCTATCAAAGCCATTTCATGAAAATGGGGCCTAGGTAAGCATGACAGCTGTCTCCAGCCTTTCCCCAGTTATTGCCTCAACTTTCCACCACATCTCTGCTGAGCCCAGCAAAGGCTGCAGCCTGGGATCTGAATCACTGTAGCACATTTACCACTGGTGAAAAGATACTTGCCTTCCACCAAAGATGCCCTCAGCTTGTTCTTCAATATGCTCAAAGTCCAGGGCTCCTGAGAAAATAGGAGCAAACAAGTAAGTTATGTCAGAGTTGCACCAAAGATGTTTTTTGCAGCCTAAAGCATTCTGAACAGTACGTGGTCAGGCAAGTGTTAGCAGGGGATGCTGTAATGTGCTGAAAGGAGCACTAAGATTACTGAAGCAATCTGGAAAGCTAACATAAAGCAATAAATTAACCTGGCCTCAGCTCACAAATTTAACTGCATAATCACTGCAGCAACATCTACCATTAGCCGTCTCTTCTCTATTTTTAGACGATACTGCCAGCACTTAAAGATGCTGGTGGGAATTAGGGTTATTCCGAGAGGGTCACCTACAAACACGCTGAGCTTCAGCTATCAAAAGTTCTAAGCAATAAACTGAACAGTAACACTAGAATACTACTGTGGCTTAAGAGAAAGAGGTCTTTGCATTTCTCAGTGTAAGGTACACATTACCACACCGACTGTAATATTCTGGAGAAAAATAAATGAATAAATAAATACAATAAAACAATGCTTGGCTTTTTTCCCCTCTCAGGAAGGTTATCAACTACATATTGCATCACAAGTGTGCATTTCTTTCCTCTGCATTGCCCCAACACTTATTGTGACTAGCTGAAATTATAACAGACCGCCCAATCTCAAGACTGCCGGGTGTGTTAAGCTATAAACCAGTTAAATTACAAGACCTACTGGGTATAAAAAGCAATGAGAAAAGTTTGAATAAAAAAAGTTCAAAATAAAGACTTAAGTTCTATAAGACTATTTAACAAAACACCTGTGTCCAAAGTAGTTACCCCCTTCTAAAATTCAGCCTGGTATGTTATAAATCACACTTGTAAAGTCCAGTGATTCCTTCGTGGTACAGATTCTATCTACAAAACACTTTTTCCCATGGAATGCGATAGAACACATCACTCTGCATACATCTCCCCCAACACACACAAACTCACTCTTTGCAAAACCACCAACCTGGTACATTAGCTGGCAGATCCTGATTACTGCTTCCAGTGGGTGATTCAGACATCTGGGCATTACTTTCATCAAATTCATGCTTAAATATACACAGCAGGCAGGAGATTCTGTAGTCCAACCTCACATTCAAAATAAACTGATGATACAGAAATAGCAAGAATGTTAAAATAATTTGTCTGTTGCTAACAATTTGCACATATACAGTGTAACTAACATGCAAGGCCTGCCTAGTAAAAACATGGATTTCCCTTGAAGTACATTAAAGTGTTTCTTAAAAATTTCCCAAATTCAGGACTTTTTTTTGGTGATTCCACTGACAAAATAGTGATATGCACATAGTAGTAAATATGTATAAATGATTCTGACAGAACACCAAGTTCTTTCAGGGTATGATATTTAATGTCAGTATTAATAAACTCATGATACCGAGGGGTAAAATTGGTACATGAAAACACCTTACTGCACCTTACCAGGCCATCTGTAAGAAGTTCTGGATTTAACTAAACTTAGAAACAGAGAGCTAGCAGAAGGAAATGAATTGAGCCTCCTCCATGCACCACATCTGTGGTGGGCACGACCTCCGGAGCAGCGACATGCGAAGGCTCCAACGGAGGGTACGGGGAAGTGCCCCACGGCTCTCCTGCTGCTTAGCAGGCTCTCGCCCACGAGGATTTTGCAGCCTTTTGGCTTATGAGAATTTGCCCAAGAAGTTACCAAACAGAACAGGGACTTTGCATTGAAGGAAGGAGAGAATGGCAGAGGTGTTTTGCTTATTTTCTGTGTAATAATTTTGTGGGAACTGCATTAAGACATAGCTGTGGGAAAGGAAAAGGGGAAAACCCTTTTGCCTTCCTGCCCAGAAGAATTAAGATTGAGCCACTATAAAAAGCCAGAGATGGAAGATACTGAGGCTGGGGAACATGCAGGTACAAAGGGCGTTGCAGGTTGGTGAGTGTACAAGTCTTGAGTACCAAGTACATCCCCTTCCTCAAGCACTAGTCAAGACAGGAGTTTCATTGAATCTACAGGGCTGAGATGGTAAGGGAAGTGCAAGCTCTCAGCTCCAGCAAACCAAATATTTACACATTACATTTAATAAGCAGAATTCAATTGCAAACTTATTTCTATTACATTGTTTCATCCAGGTACCACCCACACAAGTTACAACTCCAGGCATGACATAACACTCATGCTAGAAGAGGCTGCCAGGAAGCGCCTTGTAACACTTCACACCAGCCAGAGATTCAACAAGGCAGGAGTGATTAAAAGGTGACTGCCTTAATGCAGCAGGTAGTGCGTGCTCTGCCTCTTGAGCCTGGGCTCCTTGAGTCCTTGTTACCTGGAGTATTTCGATGATCTTCAGCTTAGTATCCATTACCAGGATGTCTTCTTTCTCAGGTTCACTCTGCTTGACGTTGCCCTCGGGAGCAGCAGCGAGAGGGGTCATGGGGAGGAACCCGCCACCTCGGAGCACCACCTGGGTCATGAGCTCACCAACTCCATGGATTGATCTCATCACATTGCTCCCTTCGGAGGTAAACGTGCAAAGTTAGGACAGTGCAAAAGGACTGCATTAACAGGGCAAGGAGGAATTGTCTCAGCACCAAACTTAAATCCATGAAGCAGATGGACATCAACAGAGCACTATAATATTTTTCAACCCATCTGCCCTCTCCTCCTTCCACCTCAGTCACCACGCAGCGATACAGCTAAACTTTCCACAGGTCTAAATGAAGATAGGGAAACCATACTGATGTTTTTAAGATGAAGGAGAGGCTGCTAATTCTACCTCTAGTCATTTTTCTTTACCATACCTTTACTTTCCTCGCCTTTTGCCATCTTGGTAATAGGGAAGATTGTAGTGATGTGCACACAGTCTAATATAGCAAGGAGGATTTTGGTTAGTCTGAGGAGGTCACAGAAGTTGTAGAAACCAAAATATATCAGATTTCTGGCCAAGTTAACCACCTATCAAAATAACAATAAAAATGCTGATTAATACTCAGTGTTTCATTATCAAAGTCATTTGAAGACAGCAAAAATTAACCTGTCAATGTCATCCTTATTACACTACCTCACAATTCATTAGCATTGTATAATTCTGCAATTCACCAGCAAGTTTTCTACTTGTTCAATATATTGTAATGCCTAGAGTAGAGGTGTCTACCTGCAGCTGGTAGTTGAGCACTTGATACAAAATTGTATCGTATTTGTCATGTTACAGAAGAGACAAGATATATCAAGACCAGAAGGAATGTATAGAAGCTGTTTATTTTTAATAGTAAAGTCTTTGACTAAAATATGCTGTTACCATCTGAGTTTCCCCTCTAGTCCTTCGTATGTTGTGCTTCAAAATATTCACAAATAATCAAATGTGAACTATAATGCAAATAATATAATGCATCTCCATTACCTGAAGTAAATCCTTCAAATGACTGCACCCCGCCCTTTTTTCTTTTCATAAATACCCAGTTATTTAGAGAACACTACGGTGTGCATTCGCTACATTTTATTTGCACAGACTACTATTTTAGATGGCCCAGTACGGCACAGGAGACTGTGCTGTTCTCTGAATTAGCAAGACTACACTCTAGAGAATGCCTCTGCATGCAGACATGGTGTTTAGCTTCATTTTCAAGAATATTTACACCAGTAAAGCTTGACTTTGTAATCACACTGACAGCAGAAAAAGTCAACAAGGCTGCTGCAAATCTAAGACATAAGCTCACATTCATTAACTGTATTTCAAGAACACTGAACTATCACAAACATCACTGGGGTTGCTTGCAGGAGAATGAGCTGTGCTTGAAAGAAAAAGCCTGCTCAGGTTAGTGTTCACTCCTTACTTGCCAATCTACCTAGTACTTAAAGTACCAACGTGACACAAAAAAAAAAAAAAAAAATTGGATAACACCTCAAAAGTGAGCTTATTTTTCTCTTTATCAGAGAAGGGGAACCTCTGACACACCACATCTCTTAAATACTCCTCTACAAATTCCATTGTTTGTGCAAATCTCTCCTTAATTTCATCTTTGGAAGTTCCACTGCTATCATAGCTGAAGAGGAAAAAAAAAATAAAACAAACAAAACTTAGCATGCACATACACAGGGTTCCCCCGATACGGTTTTTATTTTGCTTGTCAAAAATCTAAGCAAAGTCAAAGTTAACAATTTATCCAAATGAGGGAGTCAGGAAGCTGACACCACAGTTTCCTGGCTTTTGCTGTTTTATCCCATATGCTCATTTTGCACTATTTAAAAACATCTGAGGAAAACAAAAAGAATTTGCCCAATAAAAAAGAAAACTTTTCACTGTTTCCATTTAAAAAAAAAGTTATGTACATCATTAATGGGAACAGATATGGCCAAGAGATGCTAACTGTGGATGCCATTATTGCTAAGAAAACTAATACAAATAATAAAATACGAATAAAACCTACTAGGAGTTATTTTTCTTTTCAGTACAAATCCCAGGTTGGTTTCCAGAGTGTGCAGAGAGCATTTTAAAAAGCAGAATCCCCATCACTATTCAATTAACTACCTTTTTCCCTCCTTTTGATCACACATCACTGTATTGCCTTCCATTTACTTTTTTTTTAAAAAAAACAAACAAAAAAAAAACTCATTTGTTTTTCTATTTTGACATTTAAACCAAATTAAGACAAATTCTTTAGAAGAAATATGGAATTTAATATTATCTATTGTATTTTAGAAAAGCAAACTAGGTTAGCAAAGAGAGAAAATGCAACAAAAAAGAATGAAGAAACCAAGCCCCAGTATTAATACTGAAGAAACATGAAAGTCCCAACATTTCACACAAAACATTCAATTCCTTCACACTAAGAGTTCTGAAGAGGCAAATGTCAGATTATTTATACTACAAAGAGTCCATATTAGCCCAGGGTCAAGAAATCAGGTCTACAGTGAAACTGGTTTTGTATAGATTTTTGCTGGTATCCCAAAATACTGCCAACAGGAGGTTAAGGAACACAACTTTATCCAGCACAGCACTTGTTACAGCCTCTTTCCCCTTGATTTTCTTGTTGATGAGGCTAGCTACTGTATGGACAGTTTACCTTGAACAATCTACTCTCCAAATAAAGCAATAAAACAAAATCATAGGAAGGAAAAGTAAAAACTTGCTGCTTTTCTCCAGGACAAGGTCACCTGGCCAGAGCAGGACCATGACCACAGCATCTTTGGGGTAAAGGCATCTACTGCCGCCTTGCAGTTTGCACCACACACACAGAAAGGCTGTTTGCTACTCAAGAAGGTTCTTCTGAGCAAGCACTATGGGCAAATGAAGCTACAAGGGCTGGAATATCAGAATTAGTGAGACTACTCTTGAGATTTACTTTTCTCTTTTTTTTTTTTTAAAAAAAAAAAAAAAAAAAAGAGCCTAAACACTGCTTTAGCATAGAACTGGTCATGTAAGTTCCTTCCCACACCTTTCCAGCAGGTACTTACTCATCAATAGCAATTTCAGAGGGTATCTCAGACCAGAGGCGCGCGTACTTCACCGGCGTTACTTGCTCTTGGGGGTCGCGATCCACGTGCATGTGAAGCATCAGCCGGCAGAAAGACGCCCTCAGATCGTAGGGCAAGTTCTCATCAGACATACAACGCAGGATGAGGTCCACGTCCAGCTGACCAGATATTTCATTTATGGCCAGGTACTGTCGGTCAAGGCACATTCTAGCAAAGAGGTTGAGTTGGTATCTTCAGGAGGGGAAAAAAGGGCAAATAAAGAGCTTGCACTCATTTCTGGGAGCATCTTCTGGGTACAGTACTGATGCACCCTTGTAAGGTCCAGTCTATTGATGTATATGTTTTCCCATAATATAGCTATAATAGTTATAAAAAGAATATTACCCAGCTCTAGTAAAAGGTAGAAGAGTAGAAAATTAGAATAAAAGCATCATATTTTCCTGATAGTTGTATAGAATTAAGTAATCCTATTGATGAAAGCTATAGAGGAATTCCAAAAAACAGGAACTCAGCCTAATTACTGTAGAGAATGGAACACTACTTATTGATGCTCAGGCTAAAATAGTTCACTTGGGCAACAAAGTACATAGACTACAGAATCATTTAAAATTAAGCACATGATGAAGCATACTACTGAGGTCTGCTTCCTTCAGTCAGAGAAGTGGTGGACAAAAGCTAAACTTCATTCTTAAAGTTTTCGGCCCACAAATATAAATCAAGCAACAACATTTAAATTATGCACATTCAACATACTGAAGAATTAACTTTTAGTCACAAAACAGATGCCCAGAACTCACAAATGTTCATAAAGGCTTGTGTTGAGTAGTGTCAACTATGCGGTTTCTTAAAAATTGAGATTTAATTGAAAGAAGGCTTCTTTTCACTTTAAGTGCTCCTCAAGAGAATTTGATCAAAAATCCTTGTTCTGAGCAAATGCATTAGTCTTTAACAGACTAGAATGAAATACGAAGATTAGCAATTGTGCTAAAAAAGGTCAGAAAGTCCATTCCAAAAGCAGATTGATTTAGAAATATATTATAAAACAATATTCCCTTGAGCTCAATCTGCTAATAAGCCCAAATAAAAAGTATATATTAGGAGGTTTAATATATGAACCATTTCAAGGCAACAGCTAATGCAAATATTAGATATATGCTAAAAAAAAGTTATACTTTCTGCACTACCACTGTTAAGTCTGTCAAACTATTTTCAGAAGTTTATAACCCAGACACAGGAATTCGGCCTGGACGGGAACTTGATCTTACATTGTGCCAAGAACTTGGTGTCTTGTCAAGTCATCTGGAAACATCGCTTAACGTTAGAAGCTGCTAAAAGCATAGCTTAAGCAGTACAAAAGAGCACTGCATTAATCACAGCGAACTTCTTGTAGTTCTCAGCAGGACAATATATGAACTCATGAAAATGCCACAAGACTACTAAAGGCTTTGAGGTTAAAGGTCAATTTCGCAGGCAGAGAGCAAAGCAAAAAGTTCTTTACCATTAGAAGAAAAGCCATTTGCAAGCTGAAACCCTTTTCCACCTGCAAATGCTTGTCCACTTCATATACCATATGGATTTAGGTTGCCTAAGCAGTTAACATACAGGCTCTTCTTGTGATAAGGCCCATATCATGATGGAATTAAGTCAAAACACAGGCAGTAAATGCTGCTCAGCTTCAATGCACTCTAAGCCTTAACTGTTTTTCAAATCAGTTTAGACTTGCTCATACTGGACTTTTCATCACAAGTAACTCCGTGCTTTTAGCTCGCGCTTCAAAGAGACTTCATCTTCACTCTAATGGCTGCTTTGCCCACTAAGCCAGGAGCCTTTTGAGAATCTTATAAAGTCTACGCGACTGAAGGCTTCCCCCCACAGTCTTGATGCACTTCCCTAGCAACTACTGCACATGCTGTTAACCTGTAATAGCTGAGTACGTCCCGATCTTCCTTCTGCCCTTCCTTAGCATCCTGAGCCAACTCTCTGATACTCTTACTGCGGATTTCCTTGTTACTGTCTCTCCAGAATAGCCACACTTCTTCCTCATCTTCTCCAACTTCCAAGGCATTTTCTCCACTTGACACCTCTTCAAACTCAAACCGAGAGAGGACCAACCTGCCAGAATGAAATGAGGTTAGATCACAGACTGCCAAGACCCATGCAGATCCAAGAACATTGCTTTCAAGACACTTGCTAAAATTTACTGGCAATATAAAAGTAACTAATTCTATTTTGGGGAAGCTAAAGGAACATGGAAGTCAAAGATAAGGCTGACTAACTTTCAAAAACCTCTTTACATGAGAGCCGCTTCAAATAGCAAACTAGCAAGAGATCTGGTGAAAGTAGTATCTAAACTTTGAACAGTTCCCTAGGCTACAAAGACGAATTAGACCAAAACTTCCCTGTTTGACAAATAATCAGAAACCAATCATTAAAACCAAGGCAGAATTTTGGATTTTCAGCTCTTCAAAAAAGGTCACACAGCTAAAACAATCTAAATTAAAACAGACAAGGTAAGAACAAACACGTGATGTGGAAAGAGGGAGAGAGAGAGAGAGAGAGAGAGAGAATTAAATCTGTAAGGCTTCTCTCATCCATCTGGGCTTTAAACGCTACCTGCTAAAGTCCCGTTTCCTTTTTCCTGTATTTTGATACCAATCATCTGCACCCTGTTTCACATGTCACTACAAAGAGACAACTGGGATTTGGTGCCTGCTGTGAGCTCTGGCACTAGCAGGGTGATGCTGAGTGGCATCGACCACAGCTCCAACAGCAGAGGGAGAAGGGAGTGCACAGACACATCTGTGTGCTCTGCCTGGAGCCAAGCACGAGTCCTGGAAGTGCTCACTCACCTCCATCAGCAGAGGGAAGAGGCCCAGGAAAGCATCAACCTCATGGGACCCTGCACACCTTCCTGCACAGTCTCCTGTGCAGGGGATCCCTGAAGACTTCTCCCCTCTGCGAGCTTTCAGAATGCTGTTAAACCACACTCAAGGTGCAAAGCTTAAAAAGGCACATATGCCTGCAATTTCTTCCAGAAGTCTGTCTACTTCTATCAAACATGAGGTATCTGAAAAATTTCTGTGATCAGTAGCTGAAGGCGGCATCTGTCAGGCATTTTGCTGCCATCGATATCTATTTATTGTGCATTTGTGGAGGACCCCAAGCATTTTAACGCCTTTCTCTAAGGGTGCCAGCATTGTTCTCGGCTTTGAATCACCTTCCATCAATTTCACACTAGCAAAGCTATCTTTAAAGGCAGTAACTTACTTGGTTTCAATAAGTATGTCTGCATTGGCTGGATTCAGTACAGCTTTACAAATCAGCTCCTGTGTCACTGGAATAGACTTGTTCATGGAAACACACAGATCAGAGAGATAATCCAAAAACCTGTTGAAAAACACAAGCCAAAAAGATATCAGTTCTCCCTGAGATCTCAAGACTGAAACAATCTATATTTCAAAGTTAAAGCATTCAGTACTTCAGATTGCCGAGTGAGACTTTTGTCCTAGGGAGAAGTTAGTGTGAGTGCTTCCCCAAAAAAAGTGAACTCATTTGCTTTCATTTACGGGTTGGCAAATACAGACTTACCTCAGAAGACTAAGATGGAAAGTGGAATCATGTACTTCAAAACACACATCTCACCTGGGCTCCCTATTTTTCCTCACAAGACTAACAAACGTGTCAATCTCGGCAGCAGTGATGTGCTTCTCCAAGAGCTTGCGGTTGTTATGAAGGAGAGCCGTAATAGTGTCCTCAGCCAAGACATCATAGCCAATTTGTTTCTGCATGAAGCCAAACTGCTTGGCAATGTATTCCTTTGAAAAAAAAGGGAAAGAAAAGTGGTGTGAGTAAATCTCCATTTTGGGCTGCTGGTAGTGATGAGGAGAAAAAAAAAAAAAAAAAAAAAAGAAATCAGTAAGAAAAGTTAACAGGACACTTGTTAATATCAACATCCAAAGAAGAGAATCTTGATTAGATTGTGACCCTTCCTCTGAGAGAAATCAAATGATGACAGATAACAGCTCCCTAAATTCCTGGACTGGACATCACCAGGGCATTTATTTACCCCTATCTGATATGAGTTGTTTTTAATAACCAACATCAAATGTATAAAACTTAATTCACAGGTCAACTTTCAATGGAGCTTATGTTACATATGCATGAAGAAAATCTTAGACTTCACCTGGATTCAACAGTTATCAACTCTGGTTTTCTCAAATTCCCCTCAGAACTAGTGTTAAATACATGGCATATAGTCTCAGATAGAGATGAAATGTGCTAGACAGAGAAAGATGAGCAACCCCAAATCTCCTGCTGGCTGTAGAAGCACACCGCAGCAGAGCAGGGATTAATTAATAGGATGTAACTTCATTTTTTTGAGAGCTGGAACAATGTTAGGGCCTTTGAAAATTGCAGACATATTTCCAACCTGATTCTTCCTGTAATCCTGCTGAGAGTGTCTGAGCACTCTGTAACACAGCCGGCAGATGTGCCTGAAGGGAGCATGACGCTGATCTCCCAGCTCCTCCAGCCGCAGCATTGGGCCATCACCGCTGTCTGTAAACGGTGCCTGCAACAGCTTGAAAATCTACGGATTTAGCAAAAGCCAAAGAAAACCCCGTGAGACACTGTCTTCCTCTGATTAAAAAGAATGTAAAAGCCTTTACATTTCTGTAAGGTATGTCAAAAACAAACAAACAAACAAAAACAAACAAACAAAAAAAACACACCACCCACACACACACTATTGTTGCCAGGTTTGTTTCTGTGCCATGTAGTAACCCATACAGATAATGCTTTTGATCACCTTTATCCAACCCCATATTCTCTAATGCAAAACTATGATTAAAGGTCACAGCCAAGAGCCCGCTGAAAGCCAGAAATTTGAGAGATCCTTTGGTCCCAGTAATTTGACCAGGATGCCTATTATTAGATTGTCTATTCTGGGTGAGAACCATTTTTGCAGGAAGATGTTAGAGGATTTAAAAAAGTCTACCTGCTTTAGAATATTCTGCTCTCTCATCAGTTTTTGCCGTTCTCTGTTAGGCTTAGAAAACACTACTTCAAGTACATCTTGTCCGGAATTAGTTCCACCAGTAACAAAGTAGACCAAATCCTCCAGCAATTTGGTAACAGATCTGCAGAAAAGCCAAAAGTTGTTAATGCAAGATTATAAATTCCATCTGTTAAAAAAAAAAAAAAAAAAAAAAAAAAAAAAAAAACCAACAACAAACACCCAACACAATGAAAGTGTAAAGTTACACAGATTAAAAGTGACAGAAAAACATCAACTAGGCTAATCCAGATGCTGCAGAAAAGCTCATAGCCTTCACCAGAACTTAAAAACAGAAATAAGCGCTCTCTATTGCTATAGCCTTAATATTTAATAGCCAAATTGTGGTTAAGTAACCCTCACCATTTTAAGATAACTACATCTTCACAAAAATCTACTCGGCAGTTCTTTTACACTGCCAAATTATCAGATGATAATCTCTCCAAGGTCAAAGAAAGCCCATTTGCTTTGGAAGCATATGGGACCTAGCTTTGTGCAGCAGACTGCATATCCTTTTTGTGCAGCCATGTACTTTTCACATACATTGTCAGAGGATTTGCAAGGCGTCATGTGTTCAGTCTTCGCAAGATGGATTATAGATTCCCACACACATTTGCAAAGACCTCAGGAAAGGCAAGCTATGGATTATGCCTCCAGGGTTCAGAGCAGCAGTTCTCATGCTCTCATTTCACAGAGAAACAGTGAGGATTTCACCGAACATGGCTGGAGAACCTCCAGTACAGACAACTCAACTACAAAACTATCAAAATTAGGTATTTAAGTAAGGAGGAAGCAAAATCTCTCCTCTGAAGATAATGTGCACATGCAACATTACAAGAACAGTTACTGGGCAAAGGAAATAGCATTATCTGTTCCAAATTCCTGCCTCCTTACCTTCTTTCATTCTGGGTTATTGTTCCCTTCTCCAATTTGCCAGCAATGGAACCTAAAACCTTACTTGCGTCATTTGCAAAATCCAAGTCTCGAACCTCTGCAGGAGAAACTGGTACTATAGCAAAAGCTTCTTTGTCCTCTTTCACTGGAGAGGTACCAATCTAAAATCCAAAACAATTTCATTATTAAACTAAAAGGCAGAAAACAAAGTAGCAATTCACATAGTGTTATTAAAATCAAAGAGCCATGCCCCGAAATAGCTTCGCTTAGAGACCATTAACGTCAAATTCGGAGAACAGCACTTCTCTATAGGATCTTAGAAGTATTCCTGAACCAAGGAACAACATCAGATGAGACAAAAAACATTGCCAGGAATATCAAGACAACTGTCCTACAGTGGAAATTGAGCCTAACTATTAGAGCATTACACTTTTGGGCATAATATTTTGCATGGACACTTTTCTTCACTGTTACTCCGCTTGGCATTAACAAGCCTAGTACAATGTAGGTGTCACGAGACCAGCAGTTCTACCAACAAGAGCTTCAGGAAATGACAGGAGATAACAGGTGCTACTTGTTAATAAAGCCATAGGACTTACTTTAAGCATCACAGGTTTTTCTTCCTCTTTATCAATAGGGATATTGGTACTATGAACCCAAGTGTTAGTGCAAAGGTGTCTGAGTCTGACATAAGAGTTCCTGAAAGAAAGACGAAGTTTCACCATGAGGCAGTTTCCCAAAAAGGAAATCTTAGACTTATTAAAACTCCAGGATGTTGGCAGGAACAAGAGAAAAAGAAGGAAAGAAAAAAAGATAGAAACTCCTCCACACGTTGCATATCTTAACAGGAATGAGATTACTTCCTCTTTTTACAATATATATTTATCTAAACTAGTCATCAGTTACCCTTTATAAGGAAATCAACTTAAGCGTAAGTTAGAACTATACCTGTGTTAGCAGAGCTTGGATGTCACTTTACTTTCAGGGCCTGACTGGGGTCAGGCCAAGCTTGGTAACAAGAAGCTCTCAGAAAACTGTCTCCAGACTGACAGAGCCAGAGATACTCAGACAAAGCACAGTTTGTGGAGGCAAGAAAGTTAGTGGAACTCGCTCCAATAGAACTATTTCATAAAAGGTACAGAAAAGCCAGCAGAGGGATGACATAGATGCACATGTAGACATAGGTACATCTAGATGACTATAACAAGTATTTTAAATAATTATATATTAACAAGCACTAAAAGCAAGTTAAAAGACCTTACTGAGCATTACTGGAAGTTTGAGACATTTCAACACATTTGCTGAGGTTAATCTAATTCATATTTCACAAACAACTATTTTACACACCTACGAATATTAGATGTGAAAGGTCAAAGATAGGAACACTGCAGGAACTGGTATTACTGGCAATAGTGAACAATAAAAATATTATTTGCTTGTGTCAGAATCATACATATGACATCACCTGCATTCTAACCTTTCTGTTCTCTGTGCAGAATCAGTAACTTGTTTAGATAGAGGTACATTTTGAAGTAAAACTTTCTACTCTAAAAACTTGCTCTTAGTAGTAGCAAGATTCAGTGAAAATCTGCAATATCACTAACAAGCTTAAAGTTCCAGAAATTGCACCATATTCCTGCTAGTTAATGAGAGGCCCCATCCCTGCAAAAGGATTTATGATAGTGCCCTTTGCCTTGGTGCATTTGTGACACATGAACACGGAGGTGTGCTGCAGAACTCTGCTGCTGCACAGCAGCACCTTACACTTGTCTTTTTAATGGCATCTCCTAGCCCTCACATTGCTGTGCAATACTGTAGAGCTGAGCTGTCAGCTTCCACCTGCAAGTGGGTATTTAAATCTGTAACTCCCTGCTCTCTATTTCGCACTCCCTAGGCTGGGAAGTTGGGACTAGCTGTACCAAGTGCTCCTGCTGTACCAGCATCAGAGGCTGTCGAAGAGCATGGACATGCAACTGGCATGCAATAATTTTCTCTGACAAATGCCAGCAAGGCTTTGCTCGTCGTTCAGCAACAGCTCCTACATGGAGGTCCCCAAGTACTTCTAGCAATGACACCGTTCTGCAGATAGCAGCATTAGGATAAAACATTTCAGGCCACAGCTGAACAAGCATTTCAGGCCACCACGTGAGCCATCTCAGCATCGAGGAGGCATCACGCAGTCAGGGCTGCTGTGCTTGGTGGCCTGTGTATGCATGCTAGGCTCGTGTATCTGATAATCCAAAGGCTCACTGAGAGAAGTTGAGTGGAACAAGTATACCATGCTTCTGGTGGAGCACTCAACAAGAGGAAAAGGTTGTTTCTGCTTAGTTTTCCAATCTGTAAAATGTTCTACCAAGTAACAAAACACAAACATAAAACACAAAAGCAAACCCAGGAACCACCGAGGCTGAGAGTTAGCTCTAGCAGCATGCTTGGCTATACCTGGGGACAAGGCTGTCTCCTCCCCGCAGTGTCGTTGGGTCCAACTCAAATATGGACGAGATATCGTTCCCTTCGGGCACCGACACCAGCGAGTAGGCCATCCTCTCCTGAGCGCTGTGCAAGCCCCTCCGGGAGGCGTCCTGCTCAGGGTCCAGCTGTGGAAGGAGTCGCATCACAGTCACAGCAAGCTCTGCACACCCACCCGCCTAGTGTAAAGCAAACGCACCCAGTGTTTCAGGGACATAACCCTGAGCCACTCCGAGTACTGGTAAGGACAGTTCTGCTTTAGGACACCAGAAAACCCCACAAGGAGCTGCTCTTCCAAACCTTTATTTGCCTTCTCTAGTGCTGATAACTTCTGAGCGCTTCTGAATTATAAACACAATAAATGCTCAACAGCAGAGGTTGAGCCCAGCAGGTTGTGCCAGAAAGGACTCAACACTCCCTGGCCACTCAGCTCACTGTGCGCTGGGAATTCGACTAGCTTCAGATGATCCACATGTACTGAAATCCCCATCCTACAACTGCTGCCTTTAGAAATATATTTAATGCATTACTTTGTCAGGGTGGTAACTGCAATTTAGTGAGTTGCAAATATAAATACCAGTAACAGCCCTTCCAGGCAAGATTGTTGGTACATAAACTTCAGCAATAAAAATGGGACTCGCACTCATCCATCACAGACAACAGGAGCAAGGGCTGCTCAAGGAGTCGTCTGTCTCGCTGCTTATGCTTCAGCTCATGATGCACTCAAAAACATGGATATGCCACAAAGGACACTGCAACAAAGTCCACGTTTCTTGGGTGCCTGGAAATTACCAGCCTCTTATCGAAGTAAAGATACTAACATTACCTGTGTGATTAAAACCTTGGATTTTCAGACGAAAGGACACGTGACAACAAAAATAAGCTGGGAAGAAAGAACCACAACTTCCTCCAAAACCTTTCCCAGGAAATACTACCAGCTAACACTAGTCAATAAAACAAAGCTGCTAATGAGTCAGCTGTCCATGTATAAGCACTGAAAATCTAGAGACAGTTTTTGAAATGATCAAGCAACCAATTTATTTGCTTTCTGGTGATCTTGACACTGGTCAGAGTAGGCATCCAAAAGACCTACTGAGGAGCCAGCACTTAAAATACCTGACTTTCTAAGGAACATATAGGAAAGCTCCATAGTTACTTGTGCCTCAGGGTACTCTGCACTTAGCACATTTGCAGTCAGTGAACTTGGCTGCAAAGCAATGACATTTAAAGTCTTTGCCTTTGCACACTGGAATAGAAAGTTTGCTATATGGAACAGAAATACACATTGGGAATGTGCCTCCAAAAGCAGTAGCTATACACTCAGAGGAATCCATCTGGAGGCTTCAAACTAGGAGAAACTCACTCACTGGGAATGAGTTCTCACCTCAGCTGCCTCCTCCATCTCTGCTGTACAGCAGCTGCCCTACGCTCACCCTTTGCAATACCTGGGGCAGCCTTTGCAACTCCTTTGGCACATGAGCAGATTAATTAGTCAATTACAGAAATTGAAGGAAAGCTGGAAATGAGCAGTAAATCAGGAAATTGGAAGTGAGGCAATTTAGGAAGAACTAAGACTTGAACCATCACAACACTTACATTTGATAGAAGCTGTCCCCTGCAAGGGAGAAAGGCTGCTAGCTACTATGGTCCATGTCCACTTAGGCTCACTCCTGTCCTGCCCACTAAGGCATTAGGAAAAACAACAACAGAACAGGGAGCTGTGCAAATATAGTCGCTGTCTCACACAGCTCCCATTTGACTCAAGTTATTGCAGCAAAGCAAGAATAAGCAGCCCACACCATCTCGACACTATTCCAACTCTGCAGTAACTTTATGCAAGAAATGAATTATGTGTATCTGGTGCTGCTCCTCACGGTCTAGCTTTGCCACCTAGTGGTAAGGAGATGGAGGAGAAAAAAAATGAGCACAAGTGCAAGGCCAGGGCATTTCATTGGTACTGCACTTATTAAAAGTGGACACTGGCATCAAAGTGGTAGGAGTGCTATTCATTTAGAAGAAACTTTCACATAGATTAACTTTCAGAAATAAAAATACAACAGTACTGGATTTTTCTCCCTGGAACAATTGCTTCCAAGATTTTTGTTCACATTACTTCTCTTTTTCCACTAAATTTCCTAGAGGCAAGCTGTCGAAAGATCAGTGTTTGCTGCAAAATATACTGAAAAATTCTCTAGTCCAAGAAATCAGCATAATAGTTAACCATCTGAGGACAAGAGTTAGCTTTTTAATTGGTTGGCTCTCTGACAAACCCTTTTAAGGGGAAAATTCCTCCCTACTGGATTTTCAAGCATTACAACCTGGTCAACTCCTCTTTAAGAAGTGGATAAGTAGTTCTTTCCCATTTCCAAACAGGGCAAATGTTCTGTAATACAGATTAACAACCAAAAAATACAGGCTTTTGTATAAACCTATGATCTAATCCAACTAAAAAATTTAATCCACAATGGAAAGTGCTGTTCCAATTCTACCTGCTATCAGCCCCTGAAGCAATGCTGTTTCCCCCTGACATCAATGAGAAGCCCCCATTAGCAAGAAGCAGCAGCAGCATGCTCAACATTTACTGAGGAGGACGCACACTTGCTCTCATAGGATAACCAAAAGAATGGCATTAAAATCGTTCTTGCCCTGCCATTCTTGTCCTTTAGCCCTTTAATCACGGCTTTCCTGCGACAGGTTACAATGAGAGAAGAAATTCATGTATTAAATAGGGAGGTCAGATGACTGACTGGCACAGCACTACATGAACACTTGCCATGTGGGGTCATCTTGAGCAACTTGCTTTTCAGACCTATGGAAAGAGGATGCTTCAAGGGAGCAAAGGTTTATGAAACAAGGAGACAGAACAAGAGATAATACAAAGAGCAGGGGTGGAGGTCCAAATAACATTTAATATTTGTTCAAAGTGCATTGCTCTTCACTAATACCTACTCCAGAGTTCAATAGCCACTCTTTTTAATAAGGCCGTAAGCCTTCAGATTTTTTTTTTTATTTTTTATTTTTTATTTTCATAAGCAAAATAGCCTGGCCCATCTATGCACTGGCCAAATAAATACTAGGGCCTGGGTCAAGCCCTCCTCAATCAGGGGCAAGATCATACTCTTGCCTATACTTACTGAGGATTGACACTCCTGGTCATCTTCCTCATAGTCAGGGTTTACCTGATGAAACAGAATCACAGGCATGTCAAAACTCTGAGAGACCTGGAAGTGGGAAACACCCTCAGCAAGATCTAAATTTATGCTGTAAGAGAGGCAATCTTTTCTACTGCTACAGAACTACCAGACATGCAAAACTAGCATCTATGCAAAAGGATTCATTTCGACTTGGGCAACTCTCTGTTCAGGAATTAAACAATTAAGTTATCTGCAAACATGCAGAGAGTTAACTAATTGGTTAGAATTAACTAATTGAGAATAACCCCTAGGATGGTGAGTTATGAAGTTTATGGTACTTTAATTCCAAACAGAATTTCAAACTAGCTCCAAAAATTGGTATGACTTGGCAAAAATCTCTTAGTAACCATGGATCAACCAAGCAATCTCCTCTGCTACATTTTTTTGTGATGTAAGACTTTTTTTGCTTTAGCCAATTAGTGAACCCAAGATTTACTGAAAAAACCCTGTAATGGATCACTACCAAAAAGAATTTCTGTGTGCATGTGACAAAGTACCAGTGGTTCACAATCTGCAAATAAGAGTATAAAATGGGATGTTTACTCTGGGCTTTTCCACTGAAGCTCTCAAATCAAGAGCATGAGTCAAGACAGCTACTGTACCCTGCTATGCTCTCTGATATCCAGGGCAACTTTTACTTAAACAGATTTGTGTGTTATGTTGTTACATCTCTCAATAAAACAAAAGCAGTTTTAACAAATATTTACAAGTGTTAAGCAGTAAAACTCAAAGATATAACCTTCAACTTATGAGTCTTTTCTAATTTTGATAATATGTCTGAAGTTTTGGAGATGGGCAGGGGAAAGAAACTCCACTGAGGAGAGAGAACCAGTCTTGATGGCTTTGCACTTAGACAGCTAAGCATTATTGACAGTTCTTATAGGCTAATCTGAACCTTAGCTGCATTTCCGTTTTATTCAGCTCTGCAATTCCATTTAGAAATCATTGATTTGAGAGAAACTAATAGCAGTTAAATTCATTTCCCCCAAAAGGCTCTCAGCCATTTGCAATTTATTCATCTATTAATAAATTCATCTTGATTTCTACTGCCCACATGACAAGATGCTATTTATGGTTTATTCTTTGCAAGAGAAGAGTTACTGTCTCTAGAATTCATATAAGTGCAACAAGCTCAATCCTATTCCTGTATTGCAGTATTCTTGTATTCTCTTTTTGATTCTTTTTTCTAGCCATCTACTTTTGCATTAAAACTAAGGGCCCAAATACCTCTCTTCCCTTCACTTGTTTCTATTTAAATTGGGAAATTAGAAATTTTCAGAAAATATGAAGGAAAGAAAATACTGTGGAAGGAAAGGCAGAGTTCATAAGCAAACCTCCAACACCTACCTCTGCTGCTAAGTAGTGTCCAGTAGCAAGATGCTTGAACCTAAAAAGGCTGTTCCAGTACCCTGCACCACCACGACAAGGGTCATGCTGAACCACCTGCAAGGACAAAGACAGATTTTCACTACACACCAGTGACCTTTTCAAACACTGTTGTTTCATCGACATTTAGGAAGAAACAGAAGAATTGCAAAAACAACCCCCTCTCCCAACTCCTTCCATGTGTGATTTAAGAACTTGGACATAGGAGTAGGAAGAGAAGCAAAGATGCTTCAGAAGTGTATGTGTTACTAGGTCTTGAAAAAGGAAGTGAGAAAAAAAAAAAAAAAAGGGGGGGAGTCTTCCTAATGATGCATCAGATCAAACTGATCTGCAAACTAGATGCTTCTGAACAGACAATATAAGAAATATCCATCCACCATTACAACACCAGTTATAGTTCTCCCAGATGGGTCAAATGGCAAGCATTTAAAGTTTATAGCTATATAAAATTCTGTTTTAGCCTAATACCATCAATTTTGTGGGAGAAGGTATATTTTAAACTGTGTATCATAGCCCGTGTGTTAGTCATTTTACTTAAAAGCCAAGTAAAGAAAATCTAGTCCAGGTGAACAAGGCACAAAGCAGCCAGGAGGTATAATCTATCAGATGAGAGATGAGAATATGCATATTCGCAATATTCAACATCAAAAAGTGTTGTCAGTACACACAGCAGCTGAAGATATGAGTTAGTTTGGGGTTTTAGTGACTGCTAAGAAAATTATTCCATAGGCACTTCTCTGCTCCCTTCTTAGTTGTCAATAGCCGGTATTTGAGAGTGATCTGCTGTGGCATTAGAAATCAGAACTCTTTTTTTTGCAAAAGGAAAGCTGAACGTGCAGTAAGTAAAGGAATTCTAAGATTGAACTTCAAATGCCAGCAGGGCTTGTACTTAAAGAAATCCAAGTGTAGAATGTTCAACCAGAAGCAGCAATCGTTATGACAGAGCCACCCCCAGCCTTGGTTACAGTTCCTACCTCCACTTCCCACAGAGCTTTTGAACTCGTCGCAGAAGTGGCTGACTGCCTCCCTGTAGTCCTCAGGAAGACGTGCTGCTTCTTCCTGTGCTCGTCACAGGTCAGAAACTTCTCCTGCTCCGCATGGAACAGCCTCACCACGTCCCCCTGCCAAAGCCCAGACAGTATGATCAGCACAGACACCAGGCATCAAGCATGAGCTAGCCAAGTTTTGACTCTTACCCCTTTGAGAATGTCATCTTTATTGTCACTCCATTTCATGAACAGGACTATTTTCCAGCTTGTATTGCAATTCACAGAGTTGACCTAAAAGAACTAAAACTATCAGTCATGCTGGAAACATGCACACTGCCTGTTTAGTAATTACTACTTTTACTTTTTACACATTTTTGAAGCAAGTACTATAGCCCCTGTTGTATCACTCAAAAAAAAAAAAAAAAAAGGAAGTCATTCCCACACTCAGTCCTCAAAAAGTAACAGCACAGAGTTGACTTCTTAGAAAGCAACTTGCTACACAACATCGTACCATGACTATGGGATCTGAAAGATGTTATTTTTATGCAAGCAACAGAAGAGCTCAAACTCAATTTTTTGCCTAGGGCCCAACAAGGAGGAGAAAATCCCAGTAGCTTTAAGGTGCTGCATAACCTGATAAGCATTGCAAAGCAATGCCACAGGTACCCATCAGTTTAGTAACCAAGAACTTCATGTTCATGAAGCACAAGTCCCAGTAGCTCAGCTGAAATACAGTTGTTGTGAGCTCCTGCACTACCAGTTCTGTCGTTCCACCCTCACCTCATTGCATCCCGGGTTATCGACAAGCTGATGGCTACTGGCATGGAGAGGCTGGCCCGCGTTGACAGGATTCAGGACGACTTTGTCTCCAATGACCACCTGCAGATAAGCAACTGTCAGACACAAACTTGCAACTAGGGAAGGCTTTATTTATTAATGGGAATAAGAGGAGGAAATCATCATCTTGCAGGTTGGAGGGATATCAGTCTGAGTGAAAAAATGAATTCTGGTGCTCCCAGAATTCAGTTAACTGTATTCAAACCTTTAGGTAGGAGAAGAAAAAGAGGCTCCAAGAGAACCAGAGGCTCAGAGAAGGAACACAGCCTGCAGTTTAAGTAACTCCTCTGTTACTTTCCGTGCTGTTGTTTCATTGGTTACCATTTAACAAATAATTCCCAAAGCAAAAGGTCAGCCAAAAGGCGGGGGGGAAGTTTTCTCTATTAACAGGAATTGCTTTGTGACAAAGCATTTGGAAGTCAATGGGATATCATATTACCAATACAATAATATGACAGTGACCACAAAACTGTATTAGCCTATGCTTTGGTGCTGCCTATCCTGTGTATAGAAAAGAAACATTTGCTCCAAAAATCTACGGAGCCAGTCTATTCTATAATAAGGTCCTCTGTGTTTAGGTGCCAGACATATGCCTGGGCAATACCACAGAGCCTACTGAATTTCATGACCTCTCCTGATTTTAGGCAGATAAGTCTACTCAGGTGCCTCAGATGAAGAGATTACACTGGCAATATATTCACTTTAGAATGAATTACTTCTCAGAGTTACCACAAACAGGACCATTTCATCTCATTGTTACCTCGCTCCTCAAATACAAAATCATGATGGATTTTGATTCAAAATTTACCACACTGAAAATCAAGATGCTATTTGTTCTAAATCCACTGCAGCGACTCAGTATTTCCTACCATCTTGAAGCAGAAGGAATTCCAAAAGGCTACTGTAGTTAGATCCCTTATTCCTTCCGATGTTAAACCACTCTGTTTCCAAAATACTGGTTACCATAGCGATGTTCCTCCTCCTCATTACAGCATAGAGAAAAGGAGGTTGCTGCAACATTACAAACTGAAAAAAATATATATCTGTGCATTTCATTAATTGCAAGCAAGAGCTCCCAAAACAAGCTTTGCCAAGGCTTGCACAGAACAGGGCAGGAAGATGATAGCTCTTCTTAGCACTTACACTGTCTCCAATGGAGCGCAGCTTGTAGAAAGGCTGTATGTAGAACCAGGAACCTTCATTCCCAGCTTCATCCAAGGTCACTCTCATGGCATTCTTCTCTAGTAGAGCTGGAAGCCTCTTATTTACTGTTAAGTATTTGTTACTTTTTAAATGAAGCAGCTAGAATAAGAATTAGAGTTCAGTTCTAAGAATGCTGATATTTCTTCCTCTCAACAGATAGCGAGTACACAAAAAACATGACAATATGCAGAAATTAAGATAAAAATTAAATTACATTAAATGAACATTATGTTGAATTCAGGCACAATTCCACTTAGAAATCTTTCAGTACACATAGAAGTTTTATGGCATACAGAAGATGCTCACCTGACAAACCCATCCCTTTTCCAGACACATACAAAAACCTGTGTCACTTTAAAAACAGATTACTCAAATATGTTGAAAATTACAAAAGTTGTACAATATTACGAATTCAGTTGTCTTCTCTAGTTGGGAGGGGAGCGGTGAGATGTAGGGCTGCCCTTCAGCTGCTTCGCTTTTCTAATTTGCTTGACAGGAATCCCTCCTGTTTTTTGGAAGACTCCCAAAAAAACCCTGTTCTTAAACCCTCCACTGTAAAACATCTTGCACAAATTGCACCTTACATGTGCATGCTGATTGCATGCACAAAGTCACATGCTAGTTAATAACCAGTTCAATTCAAACCAAGCTGTTGGATTTCCAGTAAATTCTGCAAAGAGATATCCTCACACAGATAGCAGCTTTTTAATGCCTTTGGACTACTGAGAGGATGGATGATTACTCATAGCACACTTCCACCACAGGGAAAATATGGGAAACTCTGGCACTTCTCTTGGTCTTGGTGCCTGTTGTCATATCAATAGAGAATGGACACTACCATCTTTCTTTCTTCATATAATTAAAAGTGGATGTCCTACCTCACACATGCAGGGCAATTGTGCAGTAATTTAAAGCTCAAGATGCTCAATAATATCCCTAAAGGTACTCTGTGGAGGCAAGTGAGTTGAGGGTGAACTAGCACCCACTGCAGATATTTCCCTTTTATTGAAGACAAGTTTTTCTTTCATTGTGCAACTATTGTACTTGTCATTTTTCTTGGACTTGATGTGTGATTTCAGTTTCTTTTCATTCCCTGGGACCTAGCAAATTCTTTGCTTACATGGACTTACTTCAATAGTTTGATTTTCCTGCTTTTGCCAGTTTGCTATTGGTATCTGAAAATCTGACCATCTGAAATAACATTTGGAACTACGATGTTCTGTATGTGGCACCTTGCCAAGTGCAAGAAAGGCACAGAAGAGAAATATTCCTTAAAAAAGCAACCACATGGTGACCTTAAAGAGCACCACTCACCCAGAATAAAAAAATAAAATAAAAAAATAAAAAACCCCACTTTCCTCAATGTCTTCACACAGCTCATGACCATAAACACATTTCTTGACAGGATCACACTCCAGGACACTGCCAAACCATGCAAAGCTACATGCACTCAACTGAATTTCACAACTTCAAAAACAAATTGAACAAGGGATTTTGCTCAAAATCCTACAGAGCTTCCCAAGATGCCCAGAACCTACCTGGATGACGTTGCCATACTGGATAACTGTTCCTAGCAGCTTTCTGTTCTCAGTTTCATTCTGTTTTTTTTCCAAGTCTGCTGCATGCTGAAATCAGAGGAGAGCAATTCAGTCACCAGCTGTTTTATCAACAGCATAGTCAAGCATCCAAGGCTCCGTAACACTATTTCACAAAACTGAAAAAAGGTGAAAATTTGAAGCTGTGTATCCATTTTGCTTCCTGAGCTTTTCAGAAAAATAGTGTGTACCATTAGAAGATCCTACAGACAAAGTAGCTACAAAGAACCCAGGTTCTGACTTGAATTTGACAATTTTTTGAATAAAACATGAGATGAAAAGCTCTTATCAGAAGACAAGCCCTGAAAAGGCAGCAATAGCCCAATATGCAGAGGATAGAGGGAAGAATGATAATTCAAGCCAGGAAATCTAGGCTCCTTTCTACTGAATTACATACAGAATGAAAGGAAAGGACCTCAGCTTTGATCCTTTATTTGCCAAGACGGGTCCCAATTCTTCCACGTTACTTTATGGTAACTCTTCCCACCATCATTCACATAACGTTTACAAACTGAAGCTCCAAAAAATTTCCCAGCTTCTCCAGTTCAAAAGTTTCATATTTCATTAGCAGACGAATCTCTGTGCTACATTAGTAAACCAATATGGTAATAAAAGCTAAAGCATTAGAAAGACTGAATGACCATAGTAACAAATTGTTTTATTTAATCTAACCTAGTTTCATATGATAGTCAGCTCTTACAAAAGCAGACATCTGGTATGTACTTTGTATATTCACTGTTCCCCAATTTTGTTTTGTATTGAAAACGAGGTATTTACCCCAGCTTGTTTTTAAACCATTTTATTTCATAGAGCAATTCTCTCTTCCCTTGAAGCATGATTTTTTTTTCCATTAACAAAACCTACATTTACTTTAACTGATATCTAGTTGCACAGAGCAATCTAAAAATAGACTTTTTAGGAGGCTATGCATGAATGCTTATGGTTTGGCTCTCAGATTCCTAGGACTGTTCTGGGTCCAGTTTCCCCTTGGAGGAAGCGTGGGCAAAGTTTTTGATCTTAACTGTAGTGAAAATAAATTTGAAGACAAATTTTAGCATAGCTGCTGCAAAGGAAGAGCTTTCTGTATACTGTTAGGAAGTTTTGTCATCTTCAGCTTACACACAATTTGCTATTTTTAGAAACTCCCCTAGGTATGACAGCTGGCTCTTTTTTTTCCAGAAAAACCTGGAATACAGCTGCTCTGTCAAATTCCAAAATATACTCAAAATTGCAATTCAAAATCATTCCTTTATATTATTGAAATAAAACATTATCTCTGTTCAAAATACTCCATCAAGAAAGGACTTCTTGAAGTCAAGTACTAGAAGCCCTCAACCATCAGCAACTATTTGAGAAGACTTGCATGTCTGCACCAGGCTGGGTGCCAAATTTCTTCCCAAGAACTTTTTCCTTTTTTCCCCTTTATGGATTCATGTCAAAAGCACATAAGCAAACTGCCGGTGCTACCTGTGTCACTCAAGAAATCAGCATTTCTCTGGCCACTAGATGTCAGCTTCTCAAGCAGCATTGATTCCCGATCCCAAAGACAGACAAGTGTCCCAGATTTTAAATCCCTTAAATGGCATTAACTTAAAATAACCTGACCTCAGCATGGAGCACTCCACAGTGGATGAATTCCACCAGTAGACAAACAGATGCCAAAAAAGGCAAGTGATGAGGGATACATCTCAGATCACCAACTTCATTAAAAGTTATATGCACTGATGGAGATATCTGATCACGGGCAAGGGCAACAATCGCCCGTATGTTTTGGGTACAGCCTTCCCCTTCACCCCTCTGGACACACATTGTGCAAAACAGATTTTTGGCATGTTCCATGCACCAATAAATGGGAAAGATGAGACACGTACCATACAGCTGGCAGAAAATGAAGTTTGTTTAGGAATAAGGTACATAAGGTACAAAGCCATGCAAATGCCACATGTCACCAAAGATGCGATTTGGCACATGCTATAGCTTAGCTTTTCTGCAAGTGATGCATCTTACACCATTTCCAAAAGAATTGTAAAGTAATCAAAGCCTTTCATCAACTCAAGCAAGCTGTTCATGCGTGGTGGCACATCTCCTGTGTAACCATTAGTCAGCTGTGACTAAACAGTGGAAAAATCTAATCCTGTACTTCCAAGAGAAGGGCCCCTTCAAGAAATGGTAAAGTATTAGGCTGCTAGGCAGAAGAGGAGGAACAGGTTCCAGCACCTGAACTGGAAACTACTGGGGAAAGAGAAGAGAACTTTAAGTGACATTGCACCCAGCACAATCATAAGGTATTTTTCTTCAGCATGACATGACAGTAGAGCACATTTTTCCATAAAATACATAAATGCAGAGATCTTGGAGGTGTAAATTGTCTTTCCCTCTCTCCTTCCTCTATACACAAGAACATCCAGAGCCAGAATCGTTTGAGATTTAAAGCTTGAAATTATATCTATATATATTTTAATCATTAAAATGGCAAGAAAAATGGGGCCCAAGCAAGTGAGCAACCTTTGTGCTACAGCCAGCACAAAAATAACTTCCTCCTCACCAAGTTAATACATCTAGGTTATAAAATTATGTTTTCAAAAGCAAAATGAGTCAAGCGCTCAGTCTTTGTGAAACACACGAGTACGGCAGCCATATGGCAATCAGCAAATGGCACTCTCCTACAGGGCCCATTTTGTACTTCAGTCTACAATGAGCTTAATATAGGCTTTAGGAGACTAAAAATATTTAGAATTGTAATTTTGACATGAAGTACTTTAACTATGTAATTTAAAGATAAACATGTAGTTTATTAACTCTAAACTCAACAGATGGTATTTAAGTTAACTTGGGCTTTTTATCTCCCCTACCCCCCCTTTTTTTTAAAGAAATTCTAAAAACAGCAATCAGCTTCTTTACTGGGTTTTCAGCTGCTGATGCCAACATTTTACCCACAAAAAAATATTAGAGACTGCAAGCTAACATGGAAGGAATTTTGTTGCCTCAAAGTTGCTTTGGTTCTAAACCCCCAAAACCTTTACACAGTTTAAGAGCAGCTGTAACATTTGTAGGAAGAACCCCAAAAGAGCCGCTGAACAAGCTGCTCAGGGTAGGGGCATCAGCAGAGTGAGCTCCAGTGACCCGGTACCTTGAGATACCACCCCTAAGAATTGGTTCCTTCTGCATACTTGTTTGAAGGGTCATGTGTTAATACTGTTACTCCTCAAAACACCCATGCGGAACAGCACTGAGGTCAGTGCAGGCCTACGACTAAAGCACGAGGGGCCACCACAGCACTACCCCAAGTCAGAGATCAAGAGCAGGACACACTGCCCCTGAACAGCAGGTCAGCCTGCGGGTGCCGGCGTGAGCGCACGGCTCCGAAGGATTCATACACACACCTTTTTAGCATTCCCGCTTAATTGGGCAGAGTTTGCTGCACATACTTATTTTAAGCAGTATGGATGAGCATGTTTGTGATCAACAGCAGGGCAACCTTAATACTTACATGCAATTTATTGAGCAGCACTGCATCTGTCGTGCTATTAGCTCCTGGTTTTGCTGCTTTCCAGAACTGCTTTTGAGCAGAGTACCGGTTCATAGGACATAGTTTAAACAGGCAATCTATAAAAAAACACAAAATAGAGTTTGCTTCAGCCATTCATGATTATCTGCGTTTTTATTGCTAAATTGTCCGAACATTTTGGCAGCAAGGAAAGAATTATAAACAAATTCCACAGAGTTCTCAAGCGGACAAGCACTTTTTTGGGCAACAGGAACGTTGCCCCACAAATGGTAAAAATTAACAGTCACTGCCAAACTTCTGATGCAAGACCAGGAAATTTAAAAGCAACTTGCCTCTGTCAAAAAGCTTACCATACTAAAATGGAAACACTTTTCAAAGCTTTCCCAAGCATGCAGATTCATTTTTACCCATTTTCTGCTTTTAACTTTTATCCGTTAGCAGTAACGCTACTTCACATGGTTAATATCAGGCTTATGAGATTTAGATTTTTTTCATCAAATCCTTCCTATTGCTGGGAAAATCAGGCAAAGAAAATCGGAGATGCTTGCGTAAGAAAAGTAGTGGCAGCTGAACAAAACACCCCAGAAAAATACCATGAAAAGGCAAAGCCAGACAGACAACGCACAGCTCGGAGGCATCGGCGACTGCCTGCAGGGACTAGCTCCTTTCTCAAGCCCATCCGTGCCACGTATTTCACATTCTGCCCGGACAGAGTCAGGAGCAATAGCTGATTGGTCTCACTATAAGTATATTTTCACATTAATGAGATGCTAACTTATCAGTAATGAAGCTAAATTGGCCACATTTACTATTTTTCCTCCTGGCCTGTTGCTATGCAACGGGCAACGCAGAAATGTGATGAAGCTCCAGAAAGGCAGAGCCCGCGGCAGCAGCCTGCGGCTTGGACAAGATGCCGGCCCCAGGCGGCTCCTCGGCACCGAGGGGACATCGGGCATTAACCTGCACTTCCTACAGCTCTGGTGCCCTCCGACCAGCACGTCCTGGAGCTGGGGCAGCACAAAGCTAAGGAGAGAGCTACTTTGGTTCCCTGGTTTAAGCAGCACAGCTTCTGCGCTGCGATCAGACACTACTAGGTACGCGTTAGCCCAAAGGGAGCCAGACCCACCAAGACTGCCTGTCCAAGCCAGCCCCAGGCAACTGTGGGGCATGCCAGCCACCATCAAGCACCTTTGGCAGAACAGTAAAGCTTTTTGGATCTAAAAACCCTCCAGCGCCGTGAAAGACCAGTAGTGGATTTTCATTCCACCTTCGAAGGAGCCACCGGCTAACCTGGCTGATAGCGCGAGCATGACTACAAGCCACCCGCAGCATTCACCCCCATCTGCTTCGGTGGCGGGTCCAGGCAAGCAGTAGAGGAGAGGGCGAGGAGCTGGGTAGGGACTGGGGATCTCCGAGTCACACATCTGACTGTCCTTGCAGCCACAGTCTCTCCCTGTGAGATCTGCAACAAACCAGGACACGAGGGAAGCAGTTGTCCTAAAACAAGGATGCTGTGAGGAGGAGCGCAGGGCAACACAGCAGGCCCAGCCTCGGACACGGGCTCCGCGAGCCACCAGCTACCCCGCAAACACAGCTGGTTTGACACAAAAAACAACTTCAGCTCCTTCCTGCACACTGCAGGCTGAGCAGGGTGAGTACTGAGAGCAGACAGACAAGATTCAGGTGGGATAATCGTGTTGTGATTCCTCCTGGCCCCAAAGACGACTTTGGGAGAAACAGAGATCACAGTGCTAACAAGGCACAGGACTACAGCTCCAAACCCACCGTTACCATTTCCAGAGCCTGACTGCAGACAAAAATCATCTTTTTGCCAGATTGGTGGGGCGTTTTTGAATAAAAGTAGTCAGGTGCCTTTTCACATTGGCAAAAGCAATCGCTGCTGAGGGCATGTGAAAGGGGCTCCATCCACACTTCACCTCCCTCGGACACTACCATTTCCCAACATGTGACCATACAAGCGAGGCTGGGAAGGCAGTGCGAGCCACGCTCCTCGGATACACTCTCCAACACACCTTGCATTTACATAAAACCCTTTAGAGCTTGACAGCACAGGAGGACTCAAAGCCACCGCAGGTTGGCACTTTAAGTTAAGGCTATGCATTGTAAGCAATACATCAGTTATAGAAAATTTTCTATTTTTGCTTAAGCCATCAGCTCACACAATGACAGCAATTAATGCAGAACTGCATAGAAAAATTAATTGTATGCTAGATTTAGTCACAGCACAAGCATGCTTTTTTCCCTCCCTTTTCAGCCAAGAAAGTTTTCAAGTTTGACTTCACTTCTAACTAGATAACTGCAAGCAACCCTCTCTCTTCCCTGGAGTATAAGGGAGAGGTCTAAAAATGCTTGACCATGTCCAGTGCCATAAGGGAAAACCTAACAGGCTTTTCTCAGTTTTTCTTCCGAGTTGAAAAGCTACAAATCCCAAACAAACAATGAAAAATACACAGCAGTGGTTTTCTAATACTTGTTCTATGAAATCTCTTGAGTGGCAGTTAAAGATAAACTTAGCCCTGTTTGTCATTCACTTCAATTTGACCAGAACGCCAGTTTAGTACAGAATGTATTTTATCTGCCTAGCAATGGTATCAAGCAGCCCCATGAATTTTATAGTCAAATGCTCTTCTCATGTCTAGATGAGATAGGTTCATATCTTCTCAAAATTCATGCAAGTTGAACACCATGAGGATCAACAACACTTCTGCAGCTCAACTTGAACGAATGCAGCTGCTGGTACTGCTGGTTGTGCACAACAGGCACAGATACTACACTCGGGACAGTTAGGGTGATTCCTAACTGCCCCAAAATGAAGTCAATGCAGTGAAGCAGCTCTTAGACTTCACTGGAGCTGAAAAAAAAAAAAAAAACAACAAAAAAAACACTGCCTACTCCCATCACAGAAATTAGTCTTAATCATTCATAAAGCTTTATCCATCTAGGAAGGAGTTCCTGAAATATAAACTCTTACTGCAAAGGAATCCCACCTTACTATATACAGCGTGTTGAAATATTCATGGTACAGAACATCCTTATCTGTGAAGGAATCGATGCATTCTATTTGCAAATCTGCATATAATACATTGTTAAAAAAGCCACGCGCCGAATAAGCTGAGAAACAAAATGCTGTGTAACTGCTGATGTGATGACAAACCACAAACCATCATCAAGCCTCAACACTGCACAAAGAAAAGGTCCTACAGGGGAGAAAAAAAATACAGTGATTGTAAAATTGTGTTCTTCATCATGTATATGCACAAGGACAACGAATGAAGGTTATATGGACATGCTTTAAATGTGTTTTTCAATGTTTCCAAGCTAAATTCTCTACTTCTGTCAGCCACTGCCTTGCATCTAATAAAACAGATTGAATAAGACAGTAATTGCACCATACACTACGTGGATGTTCTGTCTGCTCCAACACTCCAATTCCCACACAGCCCTCTGCCACCTGATGCTCACAAAATATCCAACAGTACCATTTGGTCACCTCTGCATGCATCAGCTGTAGAGAGGAATAATCAAAGTCAAGGATGCTAGAAATATGAGAAAATCTCATATTCTGAAGTATCTTGGGGTTCAATGAAGAGATACACTTGTTAACTCCACTACTCCAACTGCAATCTCCTGTGCTTCATCTAAATAACCCTGCAACTAACTACACCTACTTTATTATTTAAATGAAGCCTGTTTTAAATTATTCTTCTCAACGAAAGATGCAGACCCAGTTGTCACACCCCCTCCAGTCTAAGACCTTGTTAGACTCTTGAGTTTCTGCTCCCACTTTGACTTGGTCAGCTACAGAAGAAAGGGTCCATCTTCTAGCAAATCTGCCACTGGAAAACTTGAGGCCTTTTTTTGTTGTTGTTAGCTGTGAAAAGCTGCATCATCATCACCACAGATGTCAGGAATCCTCAATTCCAACTCCAGGAGTCAAGCCTGGTTTATAGACATTGAAAGTTGGCTGAAAGCAAGGCCTAGCAGAGCACAAAGGTCTGAACCTGAGTATCAGCTCAGCACTCCAGGTCTTGCACAACGCCAGGTTTTGGGAAGGGGGGAACTGAAGGGAGGGAGGTAAGAACAGCAAAAGTCTGCTGAATAAATTCCCCTTTGGTCTTTTCTACCTCACTCAATCACACAGAAACATCAGCTGGTGAACAAGAGCTCAGTTTCTTCACTTTTTCCTGTGTTGAGAAATATTTCTAATTCAGGACAGTTACTAGTGACAAGACAGGTCTTTCACACCTCTATGGCCCTCTACAGCCCAAAACAGAGAAAATTTGCCACTAAGTGTTCAACTTCCTAGGTAGATCTGCCATTATCATTAAAATGGATCAAATGGTTACATACAACAGGTACTCCAGAAAAAACTGCAAAAGTGACTACGTGTGCAAAATGTGCATCCTGAGGGCATGGCGTTCCTTCCACAACCGGTAAAAGGAAAAGAAACCACCAAAGTGTCTCTTACAGAGGAGGTACTAAACTCATTTTTTTTCCCCAGTCAAATCCCCTCAAACTATCAAAGAAAGCTAAACCTGCATTCAGATCACACTCTCACATCATTTTTTAGCCACTAGGTTAGAAGTTGTGTGGGAATTTAAGCAGCATTTAGGTAGTAGGTTAACAAGATTGTTAAAAAAATAATGCAAGAGCTGTCAAAAATGACAAAGGGCGTTTTTTAATACAGACCTGGACTTTACAAAACAGCAACTGAAAAGCTATGGGAAATTTATAGAGATGAAGATATTTAAATAAGTCACTTAACACCAACACAGCTGTTTCTTCCTCTCTTGATAAAAACTCCTTTTTGTAGAGAATTACTAAATTTAAAAGAAAATTAACAGTTTCTCACTGAAAGTTAGCAAGTTCTCTTCAGGCTTTTCTATATTTAGATACCTGACAATTCCCCAACACCAAAACCTGTTCACACTACAAAATAGTATTAGGATATTTTTCCAATATAAAAACAGCAACAAAGATGTAAGAGCCGACCATGATGGATATACTGTAAATATAAAACACAAGTTTTCAACTTTCGGCTTATGGAGGTTTCATAGGTTTAGCACACTCAAAGATGGTAAAACACCACATAGATGAAGAGATAATTTGAGACAAATGATGACATTCTTTCCATGAAAGTAAAATGTTTTCATGCATGAATAATACAAAATAATAAAAAATGCATTTATTCCATCACAGATAAGTTTCTGCTTCTCAGAAGCTGCTGCATTACTATTTCTATACCTTTCTATTCATTTTAAAATGATTAGATGACAGCCAAACAGGTTCAAAGAAGATAGTACAAAAGAGACTACAGAAATGTGTTGATCATTAATCATTCCTGCATTTCCATACAGAGAGGGGAAAAAATGAACCTGATCTTACCAAAATTACTGTCTTTGCAGTGAGAAGACTTGTTTTTTATTTCCAATTTGCAGTGAACAAGCTTTTTCTAGGAGTTGTTCAGCAACTCATTTTACAACATGTATTTTATCAGGATTCATCAGGGAAAGGCCTGACCCGCTATCTCAGTGGAGATCCCTCCATCAGTGGCTTGAGGAGAAAGAGCTAGAAAACCACCTCAAGCTGCAGGTGCGGAGCTGAGCGCCCCGCAGCCCAGCGCCGCGCATGGTTGGCAGCTCTGCCATGCAGCCACAGGCCGCGTGTGGAGGCAGGTCAGAAGGGCACTTCCACCGCGAGCCACAAGGTCTCGTCAGTCACGTAGGCCACTGCAGTGCTACCCAAGCCCTCAGCAGGCACACTCCAAAATAATTACACGGCAAAACAGATTAGAGCTTGCTACTGCTCTGAAACTTGTGCCTGCCCCTCCGCACGCAGGTCAAGGCCTTGCCCGGCTCAAGAGCTCTCCATGGTTTCCTGCTAGAGTAGCACGAAGAGGCCAAGTCACTCTTGCAATGAGCGCTTCAATGGAGAGGCCTCATGATGTGTGGCCTAAGTGTATTTTTCTGGTAAAATAACCATTCTCCATTCCTATCTGCAAGATGGAAGGGCAACCCCCCCTCATCACTGCCCTCAGTTGTGCCTAGTTCTACCAAGGGAAATCACTGTAGTTTTTCAAGCTGTAACAACATAGGAAATAACACAGTTTTTAGTAGCTGGCATTGCCAGTGACGGGAGATGGCAACAGTGATTTGAGAGAAAAAAGCTCTACATCCGAGCGCTGGATGCTGAGTATCAGTGGTAATAAAACCAGTCCTGTCATGTGACAGTCATCAAAAAGCAATGGCTTTTTAATCACTGAACACTCAAGGACAGGACTCTGCAGACCCTTAGTGACTTCACAGTAATAGACGCTGGGCTTAAGCGCACAGTATAACCTACACTTAATGCTGGTTAAGCTTTTTCTTCAGCAAAGCTGAGTGAACAAAATCTTTATTCCAACGAGGAAGAGCAAATATTCTGGCTTACGGGGAAAAAAAGCCACCTCCTGAGACACTATGTGCATTACTGAGGTTAATCTAAAGAACGAAAGCAAAGACAACCGACATCATCACAAGCAAAAACTGTCCACAAGTCCTCAAGACTGTGTCAGCAAAACACCCCAAAAGCTAAAGAAGAGTCTGAGAGAAATACCTTTAAGTTACCATTTTAGGTATGCAAGAGTTCAGGATACAAGAATATTGGTGTTTGTATTTGTTTTTTCCTTTCACATAGCCTCTTTGGTCTCCTTCAAAAAGGAAATGACTACTCGAAAAGACAGAAATATTTGGACACCAGATACACAGGCAGCTCCAAAGGAAAACACCTGTAAGAAAGAGCAGTTATTCTTGCTCTCTGGTATGAGCAAAGTAGATTCAAGGTGAGTTGTGAAAACCACAGCACAAGACATAGCAACACAAGTAGGAGGAGAAAAAAAAGTGTCCCATTTCACCTGGAGGGCATGAGGCTAAAGAGTCCAGGATAACCATCAGTGCAGCTGCAGTGAAGGGGGACCATGATGCACAGCACCTTCCTCAACTGACCACAACAGGGAGAACAAGACACTAGGACACCTCAGCACACTGAGCTGCTTCGTAAAAAGCCCTTCAAGATAACAAATACGCCAGGCACCCTTGAAAGCATTAAGGGACAGTCCTATTTGTGGACACAAGGGATAATTTAGACTAAGGAACTATTTAAGTTAAGTCAAGAATAACCTTAAGGCTCTGAAGTCAGAGCACCACCATGGTTTTAGGCCAATGAGAAACGGAAGTCAGAAAAACCTCTTAAGCATTGAAGGGAAAAAAAGAAAAAAAAGGAAAAGAATTCGCAAATACGTAGACCAATTTGAATCACTCCCTCATCTCAATTAGGCTACAGACTTCAATGAGCATTTTCACTGCTTCAGATAACTCATGCCAGTCTCTGGTCCAGCATGAAGGTCTTGACTAGAGGCAAACTTCCAAGTCAAAAAGCCAACCCTTCCTGTCCACAGTTCTCCTTCTCCCACAGCTTCTGAAACATCAAGTTTTAGAACCACAAGGAGAAGTATTTTTATCCTTTATACAAACTCTAATGGAGTTAGGCACTGCAGAAACACTGGAGAAGTGTCTGGGCTCTGGCCTTAGTTACTCCCTTGGTGGCTAGCTCCCTATCTCCAGAAACACTCATCACCTTGGGCTTCCTCCCTTTGCAGAGTTTCCCCGACAAAGTCCATTGCAAGGCACTGAAACACAAGCAGTATTATGTGACTCCCTGAATGCTTTCAGTTGACATCTTTATGTCTTTCTGGTGACACCTGCAGCATTTTAAACCAGTAGCAGATCAACATACATTCAGCTGCTACCTAGATTTCACTTTATTCCCACCGCTAGCCCCTTGGGCTTCATTTTCCCATTTGCCTCTTCACTTGTCCCTGCTTTTCCGGAGAGAAGTTCCTGCTCCGCGAGCGGCAGCAGAGATGTTTGAGGAGGTTCCTGCCGGCTCAGGAAGCGGGGGCAGGAGGAGAAGCTCTGGCCCGAGCACAGGAAGTGCGAGAACTGGATCAGATTTCAGCCCCCATCCAGGAGCAGGGATGCAGAGCGGGCGATTACAGAGTCAGCCAGTGCGGAAGTCACTGCACAGCATAATAAAAATGGTTTCTATTTAAGACTGTTTTATGAGGATATCAAAAAGGCAAAATTTTCAGCTGTTTGATAGAGTAACTTGTATTTTGTTCTTTAAATGCAATTTAAAAAAAGCTCACTACAAAAAAAGCACCTACAATGCCCAGTTCTTTCCTTTGTTTTGCACTGCTTTGCATCTCCCCGTTTTTTGGCTCAGCCTCCATAGATGTGCCCACACACAGAATCACAGGAGAACCGTAGGGAGTTTTTTTAATCCACCCCTCCATCTCGGAAGGGCAGTTACCTGTGCCTGCTCTGTCCTTGGCCTATCTTCTGAAGCAATCTATTCCGGCAGGTATAAAAATACTCAGGTATTTTTATGCCTAACCTATTTTTGCAATTTTAGCTCATTATTTCTTTCTCTCTCCTTGATGTATGCAGAACAATTTCCTCCTTTACCAATCAGACTTCTACATCCCTGTCCCACAACGAGTGCAACGCGAGACTCCATCAATCCTGTTTCTGAACACTCCTCCCCTCTGGATTTTCTCTAGCAAGCTCTAGTCTTTCCTGCAGCATGAGGTGTAAAACAAAACTAAACAGGATAGTCCCCTTGAGGCTCTGCCAGCGAGTAAAATTGGAAAAGTTACTAACTCTTCCCTCTAGACAATGTTTCTTTTTTATACATTCCAGATGAGAAACTGCATGTTAATAACAGCACAGCACTGGCTCCTCCTATTCAAACTGCGATTCCTGTAATTCCCAAATTCTTTCCTAGAGGAACGCTGCCTGAGCCTATTGTTCTCCCGCCCAGATTCAGTCAATACAGCACAGGCTTTGCCACACATCCCCGCTGAACTGCAACACCATTTTTGGAATATTCCTTCATTTTTTCCACGGGAATCATTACCCCGTGGCACAGATGTTGCTCTTCGCGCAGAGCTCGGAGCCTGCAGTAACGCGGAGCAGCAGCCACCCGGGGACACAAGCGCCACGAAGGTGCGCGCAGCTGCTGCACCCGCGTTTAGATTCGCAGTACATCTGCGAACATAAGTGGACCTCAGCAGCACTGGAGACTGACGAGCAAACCAAAGATCATAAAAACCTAAAACATGGGCAGATCTGCCCTAGTTATAGGCAACAAATATCCTGGAGTTGAAAGGAATGGAGTCACGCTGTGCGCACATGGGCAGAATAGCACACTGCTGTCCCCATCCATTTTCCCCAATCTAAAACTTGACCTTGTTCCTTTCCATTCCTGTCCTTGGCCTGAGCCTTTCAAGGCACTAAGGGAGACCCTCTTATTTCAGCAGCCACCAGGCTTTGGGCAGGGGCCCGCAGACGCTGCTGCCGGAGCGGATTTCACGCTGCCACGTGGGAGCTCTGCCGGGTCGGCACATCTGTGCGCACCCAAAGCCCGCGGTGCTCCGGCTGCGAGGGCCAGGGCTCCGCTGCTGCAGGCTGCAGCTGCAGCCATCAAAAATGAAAGCAGGAAAAAAAGGCCCTGAACTAGTAAAGCAGCCCCTTCCAGGAACAGCTTAAGAGCACTGCCTGACCAAATAAGGCAAGTGAAAGCTCAAGGCCACAGCAGCAAATCCCCCTTGTACTAAGAGACAGCTGGATAATCCATGCGCGAGTAAACCAGTTTCTCCAACCGGACTGCAAACGGGAAGAACAAACGTTCAGAAGCCACGAAGGGAAGGGGAAACGGCCAGCACAGGCCTGCGGCATTCATCCCTGCCTGCAGGAGCGCACGCTACGCTCTTACTGCTTCTTTATTTTTATATTTGAAATGCAATCCAATACCATCATTCTAAAGGGTTAACAGCACCACCACAGATTATGCTCGGACAAAGAAGCTGATGGGGCACTTGACACTTCAGTTCACTGAGCTTGTAATATTAAAAAAAAAAAAAAATCACAAAGCTGCCCACACACTATTGGATAAGGACAAGTGTTAATGCAAAGTTACTGAGGAGAATATTGTTCATTTCTCAACTTCAACCAAAGAGACTAAGCTGCCTTCACCCCCCATCATTGATATCTCAATTATTTTCACTTCCTCCACTACTGCTTTCCTCCAGAAGAGAGGCCTACAACCTGTTTCAATCTTCCGTCTCTAAGGAATGTTTGATACAGGCTCAAAACTTCTGCCTTCTTCAGAAATAAACACCCTATTAATTTAACATCTATTTTTCAATGCACATTGCAGCCTCTCGGACCCTTGGGCTTATTGCAGCAGATGAGGTCCCTGGCGAACGGACGTGAACAGCTTGTGCCTGTAGCACCAACAGCTCAAGCTAAACTCAAGGAGCTTCAAAGGATCTGGCAAGGAAGACATCACAGTCTCATCTCCACCTTCTCCGTTAAACTACTTAGCAGAGCTACAGGTTCTTTTGAGTGCTGATGTGGGATGACAACAGTGCCTGGAAACTGTCCAGAACCTGGAAAAACACCCATTACCTGGACACTATGGTGAGAACATGCAAGCAGTGGAATCCGAGCGGTTTTTGGAATAACATTTTAGAATTCTATCAAATGCTATATACTTCCTTACCTGTATTTGTTTCTTAAGAAAACACGTGTAGTCAAGCTGTTTTATGCTAAACTCCTTTTGAAGTTTTCCTTTCAAGGAAATCAAGAACAAGAATTAGGCGTTTTCCACAGTAAGCCATCTTTCAGCAGCCTTACTGACATAATGACAACATATCAATCAGTGCAGATGAAAACTGGCTTCCAAAGTGATAGATGGGCTGGTGAGAACTATTAAAAAACGCCAAGCTGCCTCGCTGAACCCATCCCACAAGCCTATCAGCACAGAGTAAGCAGACATGGTTTTCTTGGATCATGAATACTACCTTTTAAAGTAGTCTCCAATAATATCCCTACCAGTTCATAAAGGCACTGAAGTCACCTTTTAGCACTGCCTGCTCCTCTCCCTCCTCTTCATTTGTTTCCAGCACTTTTCACTAAAGTATTATTCGTAACAGTTAAGACTATTTTCTGGTTGTTTGCTTCAGGCTATTCTGTCTCCACACCAGGTTTATTCCCCTTCCAGGTGAATTTTCTTTTCCTGCATAAGGTTGCGGCATTCAGAAGGAGCAGAGGCAACAAGCCAAGCAGCTTACACCCAAGAGAGCCGATACTCTTCAACACCTGCTTTTCTGCAGAATACAGCAAGAGTGCAGATGGACAAAACCCTTGGCCAGGAATGCTGGGAATGCAGAGGGACAAAACCCTTGGCCGGGACAGCCCGGGAGGGCAGCAATCCCACCCAAACCCCAACCCGCTCGCAGCTCCACAGCAGCCCCCGACACCGCGACGTGCACAGAGGCCACCGAGCGGTTTAACCGTTACCGCAGCCCTCTCCCCGTCCTGGGCGAGGGTAACGGCAGCTCACAGCGCCGACAGCAGCATCCTGTCACCCGTAACTGTGCCAGTTGCTGTTTCCAACCTCTGAAAAATGGCTCTTGGCATTGACAGCTAATAGAAAAGTAAATGCCACCATCTGATGCCAGCTCTCCCACTGAGCAGGTCTCAAACAATGCTCCCTAGATTTATGGCTTAAAAGGAAAATAAGAGTTGGCATTACACTATTGTGCTCATTTGTAGACCCCAGGGATCACTTTTACCTACAATAATTTTAACGCGTTTTCGGGAAACCAAGCACAGCAACCTTCCAAATCAAGAAATAACTATCATGCTATTAAAGCAGACATAGGTTATGAAAGATGGAAGTTAAAACACTGCAAGTATTCTTGATGCTAAAGATTTGCAAAAACTTGAGACTACCTGGGAGCTCCGAAATAAAAGCTATTACAGGAAATTATAAATGGAAGAGTCACTGATCCACCCAAAGCCTTAATCACAGATATTAACATCTGTATTAATATATGAACCTCACCTAAAGGTAACTGATGTAGTTAGAGTCAACCCTCCCCTCAAAACAAAGATATGGACACTGAAACAGAAAACTGAGCGAGATGAGCGAGATGAAGGTCAGTAATTTATCTATCATTAAATGTACCGAATTTCTATATGCTTTTAGATTTGGATGAAGAGACTTTTCTTGCTGACTTTCAACTTAAGTCTCTTGAAGTAGAGATAATCAACTCAAGCAACGGTGGCCCAAATTTTTCTGCTATTTTTCTGGATTTTCAAAAAGTGAATTCAAGCTAGTGAGCATGCTGCCTCCCTGCCCTTTGAAAATAGCCAGAAAGCTGCTACTTTCACATTGACCTGAACAGCACATGAAGAACTGGCACAAATGTATCATTTTCTTATTAAAGACCAAAGCACTAATGAAATTATATTAAGCTAAATGAAGAACTTCTTAAAGAAACAGGGATGGTGAGACTTAAAAGATATTGGCTGGTGTAAAACCATGTGAAGCTTAGTTATAATAATCTTTTTACATATGGGAGGAACTCTTCAGTCATTTTTCCAGCATGATTTCTTGTGAACCTTCAACTTTTCTCCATCTCTAAAAGCAGAGGCCAAAGATGATGCTAATTTTTCCATCATAAGAGCCAGCACCTCAGAGCAACGTGGAATAGCCCCTTTCCATGGGATGCTTCTAACGGGCTACTGCCCGAAATCCCCTCTGGCCAGTCCGTGCATCCCAGAGCAGGATCTGGGTATCGCTGCCTTCTCAGCTCTCCCCCATTTTCTACCTGTGCATGAACCATTTCTACTCGCCCCGTTTTCTCCCACACACTTGTCTTTTCAGTGGAGAACCCTGACAAAAACAGCATCAAGAAAGTAAAATTTAACTTCTACTTCTGATCCTGTCCCAAAAGTACTTGCAAACACCTTCACATCATGCACAACTAAGTAATTTTCTGTATAATTATTCAAAGAAAACACTTTCATAGGAGTTTCTCATTTCATGCCCGTTGTGGTATTTTGTCATTACTACCAGTTTTATATTTTGAACCCCACTAGGATGTGACAGTTTCCACATCAGAAACTTTAGTAAGTTATGGTATACACCAAAAGAATTGCTTGTCTCACTATAAACTCTCAGTATAAGCTGTTTGCCACAGAAAACACAACCTATTGCCAATATAAAAATTAAACACGAAGACTAAAATGTTGAAAAAGGACAAAATCTCTCAAAAATCTCATATGAGATCACAGAATCACAGAATGGTTGAGGTTGAAAGGGACCTCTAGAGATCATCTAGTCCAACCTCCCTGCTCAAGCAGATCATACAAAACCTAAGGAAAGCATTTATCTCTGGTTATTTTACATTTATCTGACTTCATAAAAAGTAGTATTTCTTTTTCTTTTTTGTTCCAAACTACATAGATACCTTGCTGCACTGCAAGGAATGAGCTGGAGGGCCTCATTTTTCCTGTCCACATAAACTCTGATTAAAGGTCTGAATCTCAAACCAAGCCAGCAGAAATCCTTTAAACAGTGAAGCCATTTTAAGATATGATCAACGACATTGCAAAGACTCAACATTTAAAGAAAAACAGGTAAGTCAATAGGGGGATTTGCGTGATGGTACAGCGGCAAGTTACTGAACGAAACCTCTTCTACGATAGGG
>NW_010586921.1:32814-45533 GCF_000705375.1 Tinamus guttatus | reverse complement strand
GTAACTTCCAGACTGCAAGTTTAATGGTCACAGCACATGACCTGCCAGACTAAGTCTAGATAGAGATATTTTCATTCCAGTGCTATAAGCTGTACTGAATATTATGCTGTTTTCATGCATACTATCTCCATTCCCTTACAGTAACTTTTTTTTTTTTTGGCAAACTGTCATCAGATGGCCCACGCACCCAGAAAACCTACGTTGGGGACACAAATGATTGCTAAAATTCAAGTTTTTAAAGGCTTCACTTGAGAGTAGCTACTGAAATATTAACTAACTTCATAAAACCCAACATTATTCTGGAAAACATGTTTTTCTTGTCAAACATCTCCATGCCACTTATACTAAGTAACTGCTGAGTAGAAAGCCTAAAGCCATACTCTTGTTATGTATACAAATCAACTTATTTTTATAAAAAAATTGAAATGAAGCCTGCTAACATAGCCATCATGCCACAAAAATGCAGGAATAGCATGGATCTTTCCATGCTGAGAACACCCTTTTGCTCCTATAGTAATAAAATTTGTCAAAACATCTCTCTCCACTGGCCAAGATGCAAGCAGTCTCCATTTGGTCAGATCCAGTAGACTGGATGCGAGTTTTCACAAATCATTGAAAAAGACTAATAAAATGAGTCTAAACAATTGCAATGCTTCATTTGAAAGAGATATCAAACACATACAAAGAACACCACATCACATCCAGTATCCAGCATCCTGTTGCCCTCCCTAATGCCTGAGAGCAGTTGAGGAACACCTCGTTGCTCGAGCCCGTACTCGAGTCATCCTGGTGACTGACTGCTCCACCCCGTAACATGCACAGGGGCGATCAGATGGGGTCATGCAATCCTGCTGATGCCACTGAGAGCAATTTCACCATCTTGTCCAGTCCTCTACTGTCAAGTGTTCGCTCTGTGGGAACTCAATCGAGACAGAAACACTTCCAAAGCTCCCTGGGATCTTCACCTCAGCAGAGGCATACCGAGGCTCTATGGAAACTGGAGACTGCAGGACAGCTGACCTAAATTCATGAATAGGGACAAAAAATTAAGCATATACGAAGGGCAGCTGGCCAGATCAAACAAATACCAAGCACAGGCATCAATTAAGAGGAAGTTTATTATGCTGGCTAACCCCCAAATTCCCAATGCTGTGTGTAAAAAGCAATATAATTCTCCTGCACACGCATTGAGAGCTACATCATTAAAAAGCAGTACTTGTGTGAGCAGTGCAAAGGCTGACACTGCCAAGGCACTCATGGCTTAAAGCAGAGGCCCATGAACTCCCTCATGACCTCTTGGTTTTGGGATCGCTTCTCTCCCAAGTATTGCAGGAAAGGGTCTGGCATCCCCATTCCCCTCTTAAAATATCTACCAAGTGCCAGGAAGACTTCAGAGCTCTTGCATAAGGAGCACACACTGCATCTGCCAGCAAGAAGCTCCCGGGACTGCTTGCAGGAGCCCACTTGAGGCAGTGCTTCCCCCTCCTCCTCCAGCCTTCCTCCCAGCACAGCCCTACAGCAGCTGCTCGCTGCCCACTCCCCCCACAGTGTCCTCCTCGACAACACCTGGTGCTACCAACAGGCAGACACAGAGAAACAAGGAGATTATCATGTCCCCTGTTCTAGCACTGGAATGACATTGGTAATCGAGGAGTATTGCAAAGCAACATGCTCACACCAGCAATTCAGCCACTTCTGTGAGTTTTAGAAAGATTAGACTAGTTCCACATGAATATAGAAAGCCCAACACGACAGCTCATTGTGCCAGACTTGTCAGTATATAAAACACCATGCTGGACATCTCCTGATGAAACCCTACCTCAGACTATTAAAGATTTTCTCCAGCATTTGTCCCCCTCTTAGTGAAGCCGCTTCTATTAAGCAGATCTTTTATTTAATCGCTGCAGATAAACACTCACTCTCACTCATTCCTCCCAAGCCCCTCAACCTTCTGTCCACCCAGTAAAGATCAAAGGAGATCAAAGGATATATTGCAGCCCTACACACTGCGGGATAGATTTGTGCCCCTCCTCCTCACATACAGTCTATTGCTTCTATTTATATGGGTTTTGACCAAAATTCTCTTTCATGCTTCTGTAACCATCTCTCACCAGGCCAGTTTCATGATTTTGCAAAAACTCTGTCGAGAATCATATAGAATGCTTAAGGTTGGAAGGGACCTCTAGAGGTCACCCAGTCCAACCCCCCTGCACACGCAAGGTCACCTAGAGCACGTGGCACAGGACTGCGTCCAAGTGGGTTTTGAGGGTCTCCAGAGAAGGAGACTCCACAACCTCTCTGGGCAGCCTGTTCCAGTGCTCTGGCACCCTCACTGTTAATTTTTTTTTTCCTTAAGCTGCTGTGGAACTTCTGATGCTTCCGTTTGTGGCCATTTCCTCTAGTTCTATCAGTGGCCACTACTGAAAAGAGGCCAGCACCATCCTCCTCACTGCCTCCCTTGAGGTATTCATAGACACTGATCAGATCCCCTCTCAGCCTTCTCTTCTCCAGGCTGAACAGTAGGGGGGCAGGATCACCTCCCTCGACCTGCTAGAGATGCTCTTCTTAATGCAGCCCAGGATTCCATTGGCCTTCTTGGCCACGAGGGCACACTGCTGCCTCATGGTCAGCTTGTCGTCCACCATGACACCCAGGTCTTTCTCTGCAGAGCTGCTCTCCAGAAGGTCGGTCCCCAGCCTGTACTGGTGTCTGGGGTTATTCCTCCCCAGGTGCAGGACCTTGCACTTGGCCTTGTTGAATTGCATGAGGTTTTTCATCGCCCAGTTGTCCAGTCTGTCCAGGTCCCTCTGGATGGCAGCGCAGCCCTCTGGGGTATCAGCTACTCCTCCCAGTTTGGTATCATCAGCAAACTTGCTGAGGGAGCACTCTGTGCCTTCATCCAGGTCATTGATGAATAAATTGAACAGGACTGGACCAAGGACTGACCCCTGGGGGACCCCGCTAGCTACAGGCCTCCAACTAGACTCTGCACCACTGATCACCACCCTCTGAGCTCTGCCATCCAGCCAGTTCCTAATCCACCTCACTGTGCACTCATCTGTCCCACACTTCCGGAGCTTGCCCAGGAGGATGTTGTGAGGGACGGTGTCAAAAGCCTTGGTGAAGTCGAGATAGACGACATCCACCGCTCTCCCCTCGTCTATCCAGCCGGTCATTTCATCATAGAAGGCTATCAGGTTAGTCAGGCAAGATTTTCCCTTGGTGAATCCATGCTGACTACTCTTGAGCACCTTCTTGCCCTCCACATGCCTGCAGACAACAGCCAGTATGAGCCGTTCCATTACTTTTCCGGGGATGGAGGTGAGGCTGACTGGCCTGTAGTTGTCTGGGATCTCCTTCTAACCTTTTTTGAAGATTGACGTGACATTGGCTTTCTTCCACTCCTCCAGCACCTCCTCCGTTCTCCAGGATCTTTCCAAGAGAAGCAGCTCTGCCCAAGCTACTGTCCCTGCTCCCAGGCCAAGAGCTCAAGCCTGGATAACACAGAACAAGGCAGATCTTGTCCTCAAGAACACAGAACATGGGACAGACACGGAAGAATTATCCAAGCCCACAGCAGCAAAGATGAGATATTTCCCCTGGGTGCACCAAGGATGCTGTTGGGGTATCCTGAAGGCAGGGTGCAACAAACACAGAAGCTGAGGAGATCAGAGGCACTGCAGGAGACACCATTTCTCCAAGTGAACCAATTCCGTCACAAAATAAATAAAACTGAAGGACTTGTTTTCAGTTCTTAAGCAGAGATCAGAATAATCCGACATTATGTTGCTATAAACATTAGATGCTGTTTCTGGAGCAGTCACTTTCAAGTTGGGAACAGAACAACAAAAACAAGCCACGCTTACCTTTTGCGATTGCAAAATAATAAATATTTACAAATAAATGTTGTTCTTTCCAATATCAGGATATTATGCCTTTACACTTTTAAAATAATACAAATATTTAAAAATATACCTAGAATTAACATAAAGCAATAAAGCATCCACCAATAGCAATCAGCTTCAGAGGTGAGAAAAATCTGAAGGCCTCCAACATGAACCACACAGCACCAGAACAGATATTCAGTATTCAAAGCAGCTGACTCACTGTGGTTTGCTGAAATCAGCCTTTAAACTCTAACTTGAGGAAAGGAACACACAGTGACAGACACTTCGAATCTCTGAGGTTTTGGGGTTTTTTTTCCAAGTTACTGTGTTTTTTTACATTTCAGGCTGCAACATTCTCCTCCGCATTTTTCTCCCCCACCTCAATACTTTGATGCCTAGTTCCCAACACAATGTTTAATTTTAATCCTTCATTAGCCATAATTTAAACCAGCACAAATGCTGCATTGCTCTCCAGAGCAGTTAACTGTTTGCTAACTCAGGGCAGGGACTCCAGGGTAGTTCTTCTGTGCAAGCAGTGAGCACAGTCTCACTACATGGTCTGTTTGAATAAGGACCTACTGACTTGGGGTTTTTTCCCCCCTCCCCATCAAAAAAAAAATCTCTATAATTAACATCCTCTCCTGATTACCTCTGTTTGTGGGTTTACAGCTTAGATAGTAACCAGGGTCATCCAACTAATGACCAGCCCACTACACTTTAAAACAATAAATAAAAATAATAAAACAGGTAATTTTTATAATAAAGAACACAGAAAATGTAACCACTGAAGGAATGTGAAGGGAAAGCAAGGCACAGAAAAATAGAATTAACGCCACATTTCAGGCAGATAGCTCCAGTCAATCCCTTCCCAGTTCTGAGATTTGAGGCAGTAACAAACCTTTGCAAGGATCAGGAAGATCCCTATTGCAGCAGAAATGCATGCAAGCTATTCCTTATTAAAGGTTTAGCTGAGAGAGCTGGAAGAAAGCTAAAGCCAATTGCTGAGGACAAATTTCCCCTCCCAAAAAAATGTCTGAAAACAGAACAACATTTCTGAAGATTTTCAGCTGACATTTCCAGTTCTCCACAACCTTTTGGGGTCTGTATATTTCTTTAGATTATTTGAATTTGGAAAATTTAAAAACTTTAATATTCTCATGCTCTTTTCAATAACATGTCCTTGACAAAGTCACAAGGATGGAATATTCTCTCCAGCTTTACTCTGTGGATTGAGCTGTTCTTGCTCCCCTAGAGCACACACGTGGCTGTGTCCCCGGCCCTGCGGTCACTCTGTCCGTCCGTCCCTCCTGCCTGCGCTCACAATCGATGCAGAGCTGAGGAGCACGGGCAGGGCTAGGCTGAACTGCAGCCCCTTTGGGGAAATGCACTGGCATGCCTGCACACACTTACCCCAATTTCTGTTAAAATCCATAGCACAACGCAAGGCACCCTAAAACACTGAACCATTTCAGGCCCGTCTCCTCATGGTTGCTGCTCAGTTGGGCTGGGTCACCATAGGCTTAGGCTTAAATCACTGCTTAGACCACATTCATGCTGATGGAAATGGAGCTTAGCCTCAACACAGCCACAGGGTTTCCCCTCAATCAAACTTTTTATAGAAACAAAACACTCATTACTCACATTTGTTCCTTTTATGGAAGCACTTTATGGTGTTTCTCTGCTACTCTCATGCCTTCAAGGTCCTCCGATTACTGCTCAGCAGTGAGGATTGTGAAAAGCTAATGTGACGACAGCTGACTTTTCTAGGAAGCTTTAAACACTCAAAATAAATATGGAAATGCCTGCTCACAGATAAAAAATAGAGATTGTTGACCATAATCTTTAATTTCTTTCAACCTTAAGTAAAACGCCAGTGGGCATTCATGATGAAATCTACTACATTTAAGTATAAACTCTACAATATATAGTACACTTCCTTCTCTTGAAATGATGTATGAAAGAGCCAGCTTGTAACGAGATGAGAAGAATAAACTGTTAAATTCCAAAGACTTCTCTGCAGGCAATTTCTGATCCAAATGTGGAATTATCAACTGTCAAGTTGTTTAACATTTCAGGATTAATACTGTGGTGTACAATTTATGGCATAAATGAGTACACTACATTGAACCCGGATAAAGTTGTCAGTCTTCCCTATTTGGATCTGAGTTGCTGCTTCTTCGAATGGGATCAAAGCACCAAGCTATTATCTCACAGATTATTTATCCAAAATTCTCACAGAACAAAAACTTCATGCACGTTCCTGATAGCATATGAAAAAATGTATTTAGACTTAAATCCTGTAGATCATATTTGAAAGCTCTTCCCCTCATTGTCATCCTTCATGACCATCTGCCTGACAAGGAGTAGGAGGGGATAAACTCCCAAGAAAGCTTATTTTAACACTTCTCAGCAATAACCAAGAATTATCTGTAAAATATACATTGCCTTCAGATTTGACCCCCAGTATCTAAGGGCTCTAAGCCTGGAGGGTGATGTCATTCTGCTTTCCAGAGTATTTTCCATGGGAGAGAACTATTCTCACACACATTGCTGAGTACTGAGTATGCTACATGTAGTCACCATCCAGTTTCCATAGCTAGAAGCTTCTAAAACATGAAGATGGATTATATTTTTCTTGGAAAAATTTTTCAGCTATTCTTGGAGTCAGTCTTACCAGCTTTCTAGTGTCACTTCATCATGATCACAGAAGTGTGCTATAAGTTATTTACTTATCAATACTCAACTGTGCTTTAAGCACCTATCCTTAAAGATACCAACAGTAAGCCAAAAGGCAGCTGTAGGTTTTTGACAGAACGTCTAATTAAGTTCAAAGAAAAAGCTATGGTTAAAGTCTTCTGCACCTGTGCTCAGGATATTCCTGATCCACAGATGCTGCCAGGCCACCGGAGGGTTCCCAGACTTTCCTCTGAAGCACTTGGTGCCGATTAATGCAAACTTCCACACTGGGCTGCTGAAACTTTCAGCAGATCGGTACTGCAATTTCTACTTTTTGAAGATCTTTTGAAAAACACTTGAACTAAAAATCCAGCACAGTCCTGAGCATTTCCATATTCCTGGAAATCCAGACGCCAATGCAGGGAGCAAGGGGTAAACATTTCCTCTTTCCACACAGATACCCGTTACATTCTAATAATACTGAGATTTATTCTCGTTTCTTCAAAAACCGAGGCCAGCTTTAACGCACGAGGAGCGGCCGGGGACTGGAATCCCTAACACAAACAAACGGCCTGTGCTGAACCCCCAGCCCGCTCCCAAGGGCCGGCGTCCGTCCGCGCGGCCTCTTCGGCTTGTTTCGAGTTCACGGCTGAGATCACATGCGGCTCTGAAGGGAGGGGGGAAGAAAAGAAGAGATTTCTGCAGATATAGGCGGATTCCTTCCTTTGCAGGATGGCTGCTCCCTTATCCCCTTCTCTCACATCCTCATGCCTGCCTGCTCTGTGTTTATTTTTTCCTTGCATAATTTTTAAACCCTAATGAATAAAAGGGCCAGTGTTCAGTAAATAAAAGGTCTAAGTGCTACCAGATTGCTTTTGTACAGCAAAGCTTTTTTTATCTTTGATGTAAGCTGAACCAGAGATAATTTGTTCTAATTAAACTAGGAGAACCCTATAAAAACAGCAGTTTTCTAGAAATGTCACTGTCTTGCTGCTGTCAGCTGAATTTGGAGAAAGTGATTTTTTATCCTAAAAGTCTGATTGAAAGTTACAGAAAGACTATTCTATTAACACATAAGGAGTTATGTTTTCCCTGAACTTCTGTATATTATATAGTCAAAACAGATGATAAATGCCAACGCTGAGCACTTGGTGCTGATTATTTTCACAAGTTAGGTACAAAGGAAGTGCTAATCCTAACACCAACCTCTTACTTGGTTGAATAAACCGTTCACCAGAAGAAAATTTTGTAGGAATGCTGCATTTACCCTCACTTGCTGTAATGACTATTCCGGTATTTGAGACATTCATGTGACATGTGCCAGCTTTTGTGCCTCGACTTGCACAGCAAGGCGAGAACATTTAATAACAGCTGCCTAGCTCTGATTTCTTAATATTTCCCTATTAGGGTAATTCTAGACCAGCTGCAGGGTCAGAGGGACAAATGGCTCCATCACCACTCAGCAGCCTAGAGGAGCCTTCACCCCAACTCTGCAAACTGGGTTTTGCCCTTTGCTGCAACCATCAAGTCAGAAGTTTAAACAGCAAATGTAGTGCTGAAGAAACAGCTTCCCACAGAGCAAGTGAGGAAAGTTAGCACAGATGTTAAGTTTACAAATGTTTTCTAGAGAAGACAGGCAAGGCTGCTTTATACTAGGTGCATTTGTTAGAGGCTAGTAAATGTTAATCCAGAATTTCTACAACTACTTACTCCAGCAAGTCAGTTCTTAGGAATAAGAAATAAAGTGATATTTCCTGTTTATTCCTACAGAACTAGCAAACATTAAAAAAAAAAAAAAAAACAGGTTTTTTCTAGCAACTAAGCAAATGAAGAAAAATTCCTCTGGAGTGGGGGGGAAAAACACACACACACACTTTGAGAATCAAGAGTCTTCACCAGTAATTCACTGCCTTTTCCCTAGAGAAGTTCAAGTTATACAAGAATGTCTGGGAGACTTTTTTACACAACCAGGTCTCAAACGACAAGCATCTTGACAGATTAGCACTGGCACCTTGATCTGCACTCAGCCAGCAAGGAGCTCAGCTGGAGCTGCCAGTGACACACCAGTAACTGCAGGAGAAAAATCACAGCCCTGTGTTTAGGTGCTGGCATATTAAATATTTTTTATTTCACCTTGAAAGATGAAACTTAAATGAAATCTGAAATGAAGAGGGCTGCTTGAATCTCCAGTAGCAACGCAGCGGTGGAGGAATATCACTCAGAGGGCTCACTGACGACAACTGGCAAGGTCCAGGTTTCACAACGCTGCATGTTTATGGCTGGCTGTGCTGGCAGCCTCACTGTTTTTCTTCTGACTGTCCTCAAGCAAACCAAAGTACTTTGAAGATTACTACTCTGAGCTCAGAGCTGTGGATACAGCAGAGCTTCAGTCAGGGCTCCTGGGCAGTGAAGGGCAGACTGTCCAGAGAAAGGGATGGGGAGTTATTCACGCTGGGTCCCTCTTTCTTGGGGGCACCTAAACACTATACCTGTAGGACATTCTTGCTATGGAGGGCTAGCATAGAGGATGAAAAAGCCATAGTTATCTCATGTCTACTTAAGTAAGCAACATAACATGATGTTTTGGACTGTAGGTCCTTACGAAGTCAAGCCTCAGATCTTCTATTGCTGCTATAAGCAACACAGCACTCAAGTTTGCTAAAATCAACACAGACCTAAAGTCTCACAGAAGAGACCTGAAGAGTTACAGATAGTCAAGATCCTCATAGGTGTCACCTTTAAAACCTTCATTTTTCTTCTGCCTCAGAAAAATGAAATGCCCAAAGATCACATCTCAAGTCAGGGGGTAAAACAGAAATCAAGCTCAGTGACACTAAAAATGTAAAGGTGAAAAGAACCTGAGAATATTGTCCTTGCCTTGAACCAAAATACAACTAAACCCTTCAAGTTCACTGTGAAAGACAGCTAACCTTGCAAGCCAATGGACAAGTGCTGAAGAGTCCTCAGGCTGACCCAAATCTGCATCAGACCTGGGCACGTGCATCAGAGGGCGCGAGTCACTTCAGGAATCGTGGCCTGCAAGCCACAACAGCAAAACTAAGAGCCAAGAGGAGCTGCCTGACAGCTCAGCTGTGCAAAGCTCACATCACTCAAGATGATGAATATTTTTTCAGAAGGAAACTGGTGCTTTTGTCACCGTCGTGCACAGACGCACAAACGCGCACTGTACACATCCACGACTGTACCAAAGCTAAGGCTAAAGGGAACTGGATAAACAAAGTACTGCTACTTTTGACTAAATACAGGCACTTTTAACCTTAAAGACTGTCCACAATAATGATTACCTTGGTCTCAACTGCACAGCACTGGGCGAAGTTGCGAGGTTTCAGTAGTACCTCACTCAAATAGCAAAAAACTACCACCAAACTGATAAGCACCAAGCAACCTCCTTCTCTAAGAGGTTCCCCCGTGCATTCCGCATCCCTCGAGCACCACCCAGAAAGCGCACGCTGTTCACCACTGCAGAACACAAAGTCAGGATGGACATTTGGATAACACTGGTTCGACTCTCGGCACTCCAAGAAGCCATCAGCAAGCACCTGGTGGTACAGCATGTTCACAGGGAAGCCCACTTGGCTTCCTCACCTACAAGCTCCTGTTCTCTCAAGACACAGGAAAATCCAGCCCGTTGGGGCCTCGATGCAACAAGGCAGCTAAACCAGGCAGGAACATCAAGCCAGCTGAATGAGACCTTCAGACATGCCAAGGAAGACAACACAGCTCACCTAGCTTCAAGAAAAACTGCATATTACATGTGTTTCATATAGCTATACCCAAACAACCAACTTGCATAGACCAGAAATTCATTTCATCAATCGCAGTGCTATTGCCAAGGAGTAATCCTTTACTCTAGGTTGCAACTCTTCCACAAAAGTCTCACCCAAGACTTGGCCAATTCAGCAAAGGAATATGCATCTAGGACATAAATGTACTTTCAAAGAAGGCATTAGAAACTAGGAGCAGTATTTTACAGGCCAGACATTATTGAGTCTCTCCAGGTTTCTCAACACTTAGGACACTAAGTAAAAATCTGTCTGGAGATGGATGCAACCTCATAGTTGGGGACTGCTCCCCTACCGACACACATTCCTCATGTTTTCTCCACAAACTCAATACTAATGACTTAAGGATGCAAATACCGAAGTGGATTAATAATGTGCAAATTAGCCTCCTTCCTCTGTGAAACAGTCACGTCGTGCCAAGGAAAACCACACTAACTAGGTAAGTTCTTTTCAGGTCTTCTGAAAATAGTAGATGAATTTTTAATATTGACGAGAGTCACAGGCATCTCTTTTCCCAGTTTACAGGAAGAGACTCTGAAAGCTTTTAGAAAGAACAGAGTGAAGTACACGGAGCTCCTACAAGAACAACAGCTGAGGCACCCTAAATATTAAGCAACCCACAAATTTTAATAACTTGGCTATATTAAAAAACATGCACCAATGTCACCCCACCCCCACAATTCATCAAGGCATTTCACTCCCTTGGGGTCTTGTGACTAAGTATAATATTTCATTAAATATCCTGTTCATACTGGCTTATGTACTAGGGAACACACTAATTTTAGAAAACTGATTAGCTAGTTCTTTCTAACTGAATGTTATTGTAGCTGAGGTCAGATTTTGCACCGAAACTATGGCAACAAAGCCACAGTATTCCTTTGTCTGCACGGCTGGGGCTACGTTTATTAACAGTACCACTCTACTTAATAGCTCAGTGCTGCTTTTTGGCAATCCCTCCCTCAGCCCTACCTGAAATACCCTGAACTTCCTACGGGGGAAAAAAGCTCAGACCTGCGAGAGCAGATAATAGAGGATGAATACTCAAATCAGAATTTGTTTCTTCATTTTTAATGGGGTCACTAACTCTATCAGCGTATGTCCCACGTCTTCTCTATCTGCTAAGTAGAGAATTACAGCCCGCATTTTTTAGACAGGCAGATGAAGCACACAAAAGCTGACACTAGTTCTATAAAGCCTGCCTTCATTCTGAACCAAGAGGCTGGTATTTTTCCCTATGCAGTGTTCCAGTTACGCATATTAACAGCCAATTCACCTTTGCAAGGGGCTTTGCTCTACCTTCATCTGGATGCAAAGCATCCGAGACAAAAAGCAGTCCAGAGGCCAGGGCTGGCAGCTCTTGACCACGGCGTTGCCAGCACACACCAGACTGCAAACTCAGCCTCTGCTTCGTGTCCCAGGTGCACCTGCCTCCTTCCTCTCCTCCTTCCACACCTACAGCTTCTTAGGCCACATTAAACAGACTAAGAAGTCTGTGCCATACAGACTTTTCCCATTTCGGTCTTCGTATCCCAACTCCAGGATGCAGCAAAACCATGCAAAACCACCTCTCAAAGATATCATGATTTTACCAATCATTTATTTGCAGTTTCAGCAAAGCCCAGACTCACCACTGAGTTGAAACATGCTCAGGATGCCTGGGTGTCTCAGCACACACAGCCACCTAATGGACTCCAAATGTGCCTTGTGCAGTAGGTCTGTATGGAGCAATATTGCAGTAGACATGGCAAAGAGCCCACAGACCTCCTCTGCCATGAGGATACTTACCTTCCTGTGAAAAAACAATCCAAAAAACCCTCTCTGCTACATCTAACCACCACTGTCAAAGCAAAGCAAGACGTGCATGAAAATTAATTACAGGACACAGCAACTACACAAGTGAGCTTAAAGCCTATTTCCTAGCTACGCACATTAGCAAGTCACAACTAATTATCATCCATGAGGCCAGCGCTAGCACAAAACCCGTGCTTAATGTTTTAGAAATGCAGTGTTCACGACACTGCCACGAAAACACCGTGAGCACACAGGGAGAAAGCCGAGCACCAACACTTGAGTGCTATTCCCGACTCTCCCGGATTATCTGAGCAGACATAAACCACATATTCCTGCAGCCCGAACACGCAGCACTTCTGACTTGTCAGTTTTGTGAAGGATCTAAATATCACTGTGACAGTTGTCTGTAACATCTGCTTGTATGTAGGACGCAGTGGGCTAAGGATTCACATTTTAGAGCTGCAGTGTTCAGCAATTCTTGATCATATAAAGGGCACCAAATTCAAATGCATGCTAGCAGTTGGAAGATTTCTCATGTAGTTCTATAAATATTTAGAATCCT
>NW_010586921.1:11691-32804 GCF_000705375.1 Tinamus guttatus | reverse complement strand
TGCTGAAAGGATTCCTCATCGAGGCAGAGAACATGTACTCTAGATACCAGAACTATATCCTTCTGCAGGATCTAAAGGTTTCCTTCCCTGCAGAAAGTGACCCAGGATTCAAGTTCAAAAAAGAAATTTCAGAGACAACATTAGACCACATTTGTATTGTTTGCCTCTTCCATAACTCCAACCCTAAAGCTTCTTTTGATCTTACAGTGAATCGTGACAGCAGCACTCTTTTTGAAAGGGCAATAAAAACTATTTTTTCCTATTTATGTCATTGGGCTCTTAAGGGGAAAAAGACACAAAAAAGATACTTAAGGTTTACTGCTGCTACCCTACTTCAAATTTTGGATATTCAATTAGTGCTTTTTAGGCTGATTTGGACATTCAAAGTTGAAAAGCAGCCTCATTTCTACCATAATCTACTCACTACTCTTCAAGAACACAATACTAATTCTTGAACTTAGCACTCAAGCAAACAAATTTGATTTAAAGAAACATACTATTCTGCCCTTTAATACATGTTTTGTAGAAAAAAATAGAGACGTGGAGAGAAGTTTGCATATTCCTAGGCAGCTTAATGATTATACCCAAATATTTCACCAGAATTCATAGTCCTATGCTCAAGTAGGAAAAGGAGCCCAAACTTGGCCATCTACCTCAGGCCTTTCTGCCACCATCCCAGGAATGTAGGAATGTGCCCTCAAGCCTCTGCAAAACACCAACTCCCACTCCCTCAATGTATGTGGAAAGTTATTCAGTCCAGGCTATTCCATATCAAAAAATTTCAGAACCAAAAACCATTCTGAACATTGCTTCCAGCAGAGTGGATTTGAAAAACTATCCATGGGTATATGGAAAGCAAGAGAATTTTAAGCTACATTTATATGAAGCTGAACAGACGACACTGTGAGGCTCATACTTACTATGGAGAAGGTGCATTTTCATAATCAGCTAATATTTTTCCCAAACTAACAGACAGATGGATCTTGTTTTGCCTTAATATTCTGATGCATTTGGGAAGCAACTGCAGACTGAGTGTATTGCCCTTTACATGAAAAATCCTGTAAACTCAGTGAGAATTCCGAGCTATAAACAAGGTTTCCTTCTACTCTGCCTAGAAAGCTAAATAGTCCAGTATGTATGCAATACATCACCTAACTCCACAGCCTGCATCAGCATGGCATGCTTTACGTGGCTTTCCTCACATTAACCAAAGCAGCAGGGTGGAAGCTGGAGATTGATGGCAAAGCTATGGAGAACAAAACACGCCTCAAAACATTTCCATTATGGATGAAAGTCAGCACGCTTTCACCGCGTTGAGCACAGTGGGAATTTCAGAGAAGTCCATCAAAAGAATCAGTATACATGCATTAAAGCTTTTCTGTCCACATTCAGGTCATTTCTTCCATTAAACATGAACTTCTAGTTCAAAGACTCAGGTGCTCAGGGTGAGCCTGGGCAATGCCAGATAAGCGTGATAGGAATAGTGTACAGTATGGATTAGGATCAAAAGAACAAACAGAATTTCAACTACTCATCTTCTGCTTCACCATGAGGGTATTTTAAGTTTGAGAGATATGGGTTCATTCCTTGAACACCCTGCCAAAAAAAAGTGTTGCCCGGCAACTACTAAAACAATGTTGGGGGAAGGAGGAGGCTGCCGGACACGTTAACCCCGTAAATGCCCTTTTCTCCTCCGTTTCGTGGGGCTAATCGCAAACCTTCTGCATCACTTAAAAGGCAAATCTGCAAGTCCCAAAGGCAGAAACATAAGGAATTTCTCTCAGACAGACTGTTTTGGTGTAGTACCCACTCCTTGCGTTGAGCAAACAAATTCGGCTTAGCGCAGTGCTACGTTCCAATACAAAATTAACGCAAATAAACCCTCTACAAAAGCACATACAAACTAACAGAGCAGGCATCCAGCATCATATGCACAAAATTAGCAGCCCTAGGTTCTGCTTTAACTTTGCCACTACTGCTACATTTGGAAAGGCTGTCTTTCTCTGTGCATTTAAGTACAAAGGATTTCTATTGAAACACTGGTGCTTTTAGCCTAGCTAAGTTCAGTTGCAGTTCATACTTTCCACATAAATCCATGCATATTAAAAGAATGTTCATTTATAGACACTATTCAGATGCATACCCATAGTCAGACAACAATTATAACAGCAAACACAGCTATATAAAATAAGTAAAATTTCTTTCTTGTTCAAAACAGCACAGATAGAAGATCAATGAACTGTCTCAATGTTTTTTTGGAGACCTGCACAACTAGGATTTTTTTCCCATAATCTCATGTGTATATTCAGACAAGATAAAATTGTTTGACAAGAGTTTTTATATTAACATTTCTAAAAGGAAATACCCAAGTGAACCTCCTAAGTCTTTTTTTTTTTCCAAATCAGTTTGAGAGGCTTCTGACTTGTCTGAAGCTGGAAATTCTTTAAGTGCCAGAACAACTTATTGTACATGAAAAAAATGTCGTGTTTAAAGTGAACCCAGAAAGCCAGAGGTAAAAACGAACACTCCAATCTCACAGCCCATAATTACCAGCCTCCCCCAAGTAAGCTTCAAGTGTTACCTAGTCCTGCTGGGGAAATGAGAGAGGAAGGGAGAAAGCTCAGCTTTCACACCTGCAAGCGATTATCCTAGAATTTTAAAGAACTAAAGCTACTACAGTGAATAATATGTGAAATGACTGCTGAAAGACACACTCAGAGGAACTTGGAGCCAAGGAGCTGACTAATAACTTTCCTGAGAGTTCAGGGAAGCATTGCTACCTTCTAACTCAGGCTTCTTTTTTCCTCCCCCTTCAAATACATCTTATCGTCTATTATTTTTACCCCTACTCCCAACCTTACCAGAACCTTATCCCATTTTCCCCTAGGCTTCCTCTTGCGTTTCCTCCTCTCAATGCTCCACCAACACCGCATTAATCTGGTCTAATTTTCTGACCATTTTCTCAACAAAACAAGCCCTTATGTCCTCCAGACTTTGTAGGCTTTCCCGGGGCAGTGCAAAGCTCAGCGCTCCCCATCCCCAGCTTGAGTCATGTCACTGCACATCATTCCCTCCAACTTGCGCCACCCACATTCCCTTGCTGCCTTTTCCTGCAGGCAACTTCTACAAGTTTGGGCTTCAAGGAGCAGCTTTCTGGCACAGCACTCCTCAGGCAGGCTCTGTTTTCACCCTGCAAGCATTTTACCAGAATTTGGTGCTGGCAGGTGCTCACCAAGAAGGCAGCACCATCAGCTACGCTACAGCCTTCCTCCACATGGGAGACAGCCCTGGAGGGAAGGACAGCGCGTGCACAGCAGCTCTGCTGTTTTGAGGAGCTAAAGGACAAAGTGAAAACTCCCAACCCCTAGACCAAGGCCGTGCAGCACCACTAGATACAGCTGATTAAGTGTAGTCTAGGCAACAAGACATTAAAAGCTGAAACACCCCTGGCTAAGAAAAAGCAGGACAGATTGATTTTGCCACAGGAAATGCACGCTTGGGTTTCTCCCTCAGCTTCCTCATTTAGGCATATCTAAGCAGTGAGTCTGGCTTGTACACATCTCCCCACCATTTTCATTAAGCATAAAAATAACATTTACAGCTATTTTATATCTGCCCACAAAAGCTACATTGGCCCACAGAAGCAGAAAATAATATTTCTTAAAAATATTATCTAAAGTGAGACTCTTCAAAATGATACCATGAAACTATACACAGTCAATGCTTTTCAGAAGGCATTTTAACTGACCTGTATTTGGAAAGCTTTTAGTGCTCTCTCTTTGAAGAGAGATTGTTACTGATATATATAGCAGGTTATAATATAGAAACATCTGTCCAGTACTGTGCAAAGCTATCACAGAAGTCACTGACATTTGATTAAACTTGGCCCATGAATAAGTCTGGTCCTGCTCTAGGGAGATCATGCAAGTTAACAGTGTTACCAATTCAGTGTTGAGACTCCTGAATTGCATTCACCAAATGCCTTAGATCCCAGAATTAAGTGATACTGGTTGGTTAAATGTGCCTTAAGACAACTTGGTGTTCCCTCCGCAGGGAAGGCATTTTTGCAAGGCATCTTTAAAACCCCAAATAAGATGGAAGAGACTTGGATGTGGTTCCGAATTTTGGCACAGATTTCCTATGGGACAGTATCTCTAGGTGTCTTAGATTCATAATAAAAAGGGGAAAGCTCCCATTTGTGTTGAGATAAATGTCATTATTACTTTTTCTGAAGATATTTATTGAGGAAAACATTTTATCTTTGATGATACTTACAAAGCATGTGTATAAACAACAAGTGCTTTTTAAGATTTTATGAGTTTTACTACAATTCACCATTAAGCATAAAGTTTAGTGAAGTTACTACAAAGGTTAAAAAGGTTCACACCATCCTTTCTCCACATATAAATCGTAAGAAAAATGAGACCTTTTACAACTTCTAACTGCAATGATTCACATCAACCTAATGTCTCTTATCTGCCTCCCTAAACTATGCTAGCAGGACTGGCTTGTTCTTGTTTTCCCTCCCTCTGATTTCTTTCCACCAGCTGATTCTAGCATCAAGGCAGTGCTGTAATTCATGTAAGAATTGTAAGAATAGTATTCCTTTTCTGGAGAGCTTAACATGGAATACTAAAGCTTCCCAAGGCTGCCTCTCTAATATTAGTGATGAGCTATTTAGTTTTCCAGTAAAAAAGCCTGATGGACTATAGCAGTATTTTAAACACAGGGTTTCATGGCGTCAGACATCTTTGGCACAGCTTAAACAACTCAAGAAAAACAAAGACCCCAGTTGTATAGAAGACACATGATTTTAAGGGGTACCCACCTGCAATCCTCATCAAATCTGAGCAGAACGATGGTAACTGAGCTTCCAGGAAAGCCAACGCTTAACTAAAGAAACAAGTTTCTTCCAACAAAAACATATGAGACACAGATGCTGCCACACCAATGAGAAAGGCAATAAAAGGTACATCCAGTTAAGAACATTTGGGCTGAGCTACCTTCTGGGTAGAAGAGGCAGTCAAGAGGTGATCCATACCAAGGCATTGTATTTGCACAGAGCTGAAAGCAAGGCTCAGTCAGCAACCCCATCCTCCTCCTCCTCAAATATCACTTTTAAGATCCACAACTCAATTCACACAGATATACATGGATTTTTTCCTCACCTACAGCCAGCAGTAAGCTTACGAGTTGCCCTTGGTGGAAGATGACACCACACTAACAGTCTATTGAGAGCACCAAAGGCAAGAATCACTGCATGTGACTGCATGAGATGAAGCACTTGTTCCAACCAGAAAGGTGACAAGCTGCCTAAGGAACTTACCTCGGAACTTTTTGGGTGGGTTGTTAAGATCCCCTGCTTCTGGCTGTACAACACACCGATCATCCACAAGGCTGCAAAGAAACGAGCAGTTGAAGTGAGGTTCTTTTCCCATGCAAGTGCTTACATCCTTGATAGCAAAAACAAAGGGGTTTATTTGCAGTGTTTTATCCAATTGGCCACTTCAGCAGAAAACATTCCCCAGATGCCAACTTATGCCAAACCTTTCTAAAAAGCATGCAGCTAATTTTACTGTTGCCCAGAGCTATGCTCCTGGGTAGGCGGGACAATAAATAAGTCATTGCTCCCATTTACTGCATCATCTTTATGTCCCCTTCTTGAGGTGCAGACAGAACAGCCCATATTCTAGTCACAAGATAGACAGCCTCAGAACAAATGTTGCCTCTTGGACAGATTTGAATTGCATTGCAATTGTGTTTACATTAAAGGGCAGAAAACAGGAAAATGACAACTAGGCCATTGTCACTGCAAACTGGACACTGCCCCTGTGACCTGTCAAGTATCCAAAAAAGGCAGAAGGTTTGACTGCCACAGTAGAAATCTACTCCCAAGAGAAAGGAAGGCACAAATATCACCCCCCTTGCTTACCAGTCACCAAGGGAAGTGAAGGGATCCTAAACTCCTCCTGCTTTACCAGGAAGGAAGCCAATCATACAGCTGAAGCCAAGACATTCCAATAGGGAATCATGAAAAATCCAAATCGTGAAGATACAACTGTAATCAAATATTTTGCTGTTCCCGATTTGATCCTACATTATTCAGCTTGGCACCTTTAAACCAATCTGTCAAAGAGGCCTTCTACACAGAAGTAGAAAATAAAACTCCAAGGTCTTAAAGAATTGAGAAGTTCATTCTCATGCAGAAACAACTTGAGAAAGAGATTGAAACCTAGAATATGAGAGTTGTTCCTTGCAGGCTGGTTACATGCAGGGAGCATCCTGAGACAACATTTATGGACAATCGTGAAGTGCATAAAAGTGATCCAGAAAGATTAAGTGGACCCAACAGTTCTATGCTTCTAAAATTTGCATATGCAAACATATGAATAAGTTGCTTTTTCCCCATGGATTTTCCCCCTATTCACTATATATATAGTTGTGCTCCAACAAGAATATTAATATTTGAGCTGACCAAAGCACCTATTTCCAGTGAACAAAGGCCAAAAAAAGAGTTAAAAATCAGGTTACTCTGATAATCCCCCAGATAGTTAATCTCAGTGCAATATATTCCTCTCATCCTGAGATTTAAGTGGAAGACAAACTTTTGAAATTACTACAAAAATAATTTATGGGGTGTGAAACACAAAAGAGGATATATTCTACACCAGTAATCATAACAATTACTGAGCACTGAGTTTGGGAAACTGCAAGAGCAAAGTCCCAATTAAGCAAAAGTCAGGTCATCAGAATATTGAATAGGTAACTCCCTTCGAAGAGAGTTACTTGGCAGAAGTACGTTAGAACGTATAGTGGGGTCTGCTTTTCAACCTTCAGTAACCATATGAACAAGCCATTACACACAGTTATGACATAAGACTGTCAAAACTCCACATGGTATAAAATACAATTACACCAAATCTTTCCTTTGCTTCTTTAATTTTCTCCAGGACAAAAGCTAAATCAAATATGGGACAAAATTAATTTGATTATGAAGGCTTATTAAGATGATAATGTTTTTCATGTTTCATCTAGCAATTGGGATTTCTGGCTTAAATCAGGCTCAGAATATGTGTGGCCATTATATAATGCAGTTACCTTAAAACAGTACTAAACAAATCAAAGAGAATACTTTTACCACTAAAGGATATTTAGACCTGCCATCAGAACATCTGATAAAGCCTTAAAAAGTATGTACCTAAAAAATGTATGTAAAAAAATGTACTGTGTGGCGAACAATGTCTCAAAGGACTACCCATGGTGAAAAATATCTGCTCAGCAATGCCATCAAAAGCCACAGCCATTGCATACTGTTCATCATGCATTGTATGGGATCAAACAAAACATAACTTTCTACATATTCTGGAATTTACTGCCAAACTTGCTTCAATACTTGGAAGAAAAAAATAGCCAAATATTTATTGTTCAATCATTTTGCCAGTTTTCAGCAGATAGTATTTGGCCAGTTACACAGCTGATCGAGTACTGCAGAGTGCACGTGTCATATTTGACGGGTACCTGAGAAATCTGTCAAATACATTCGCCAAATACTATTCATCCAACCCTACTTACTACATCCCTTGCTTTTATCATACCTTCTTTCCCTTCTGGCAGCATCCCATATTTTCTTCTCTTTCCTATAATAGATCATGGTGCATCTTCAGTGTCTGCTTCCTCCTCTGCCCCCTTTTTTCCAGAATCCTAACAGCTAGAGGACTAAACCTACAAGTTAGTTTGGAGTCACTCAGATGAGTTTCCAGCCCCCAGTTTCCTGATGAGAGACTTACCAGGATGCTGTCTCTGTACCCTGCTTGGGAGCTCCACTTATCAGATGCATCTTGACAGCAGGCATCAAAAAAGCCTGCTGTCACTGTACCCACCCTGAGGCTCTTACGGCTACTGGAAATGAGAAGGAGCATGTTGGGTGCCTGCTCACAAGACCATCAAGCTTCCTGCTCGCTTCTTTACTACTCTTCCATTGTTGAGGTACCACAGCAATGTGGCACACACATTCTCTCCCACTACTTTCTCACTGTTTTGAAAGAAGGTGGCAGATGTGCCCTTTTAGCCTGTCATCCAGCCCCGGTAAGGTCTGACAAAGCAGGACACAGCTCTCCTGCCAGCTTCTGATATTCTGCTAGACTTCTCCTAAAGAGCAGTTGAGCAAAACAGGGAAGTTGTCGAAGCTTTAGCTCTACTGCAGGTCAATTACACAGCTTTTCTCTGCAAAATATTCCTTGCCCTAGGAAAATGGCTACTTTTGTTTAATGAAGTGGCATGTTCTTCGCAGTGGTTCGAGGCACTCGCTGTTGGAATATCGAGGGGCTCCCAGGAGAAAGCGCAAAGGACGTCTATGAGGAAGCACAACAGGAGACAGGAGTAGGCAAGGCAAAGCTCCCATTGCAGTTCCGGTGGGTACTGACCATTGGCAAAGCCAGACGTTCAAAACTTGTTCTCCTTTGACACGAGAAGTGCAATTTTATTTGTATGAGAAACCTCTAATACTGTAAGGAAGGACAAAACCTGTCATACAAGTCAGTGCTTTATAAACAGTTTGGGTCACGGCTCTCCTTTATTTTCTTCCCCCTGTTTTATCATTTACTTACATGGCCTACACTACATTCTTTCTCCAATCAGCAGATTGCACTTGGGGCCTATTCATTCCTGACTGAGAAGAGAGGAAGAGAGAATAGGGAGGGACAGGACGGGACACACAAATGAACATTGGACAGACAACACGAAAATCATTTTCTTGCTTTCATTCCCTCTATCCATTGCTTAATCTTGGAGAGTTCTTCCTCCCCACTAAACACATTAAAACTGAATGATGGCCATTAATATCCTCTCCAGCTTCCCTACATTTAAATTTCCATCTGCTATATTAACTTCATGCCATTTTTAAAAATAGGGCCAAGTCTGTACAGAAGGCTGCCTTGCTTTACCCAGTGTTTCTTAGGAGTCAGGCTCAGGATAGCTGGTTCATTTCTGTCAGTCCTTCATACGCATGTTCTTAGTACAAGAGAACAGTTGTTCTTACCCCAAAGTGCTAATAAATCCATTTGTTGAGCCCTCTGCATAGAGAGAACAAATATCTCCAATATGAAGGAAGCTCGACATCTTGTCAGTCATCTCTGGCTTACCGCCCCTGCAAGAAAAAGGAACATTACTATTTACTAGCCAGAAGGGTCTCTTGACATAAGCTACTTGAAGGGGTCCTATTGTTATTGTAACCTCCACTTTTGTTTGCTTTTATTTATTTGAAAATCTGCATTAAGTCCTTGCAGTGAAATTTCAGGTATCTAAGAACATGCAGCACATCAAAATACTTGCTTAGAAAAACAAACCAGGTAAAACCAACAGGCTCTTGGCAGCCCATTCAGTGTGGGAGCTGCATCTGTCCCACCGATGCTTGTCGACATCTGCACACGCCCCGGGCAGGCAGAAGGGGCTGCCTCAGTCTCAGACAGTCCCCGCTGCCCCAGTCACCGCGTGTTCCTCCACCCCAAGCAGCGCTCTCAGAAGCGACGCCGGCAGGGCCGAACACGCTCTGAAGGTCCTTGGAGCACCTCACTCAGTCTAGAAGGTTGGCATGATTCACTATAGGCACATCATCCATTTAAAGGCATTGTGTAGCAGCAGATTTTCCATGCAAACATGTAAAGATTGAGATTTTTTTTCAAAGTTAAATACCTTAAAGTATACATCAGTAAGTCAAATCCCTATGAAACTAGGAATATTTCAACCCTATTTCCAAAAAGGTGGTCCAGACACAACAGCAAGGAAAAAGCCACCTAGTATGGTCAACTCACAGTATTGAGGACTATCATTACTCTTTTAAGCCCCAAATCCTGGACTGAATGACTCAAGACTTGCCCATCACTCAAATAGAAAAAAAACAAAACACAATCTGTCACAGCAACAAAAATAGAGCCAAAGATGATGATCTCTAATAAGAGGAAACCCAACTGGTCAGCTTTTAACAACCTCTTTTCAAAAATCATTTACTGGCTTTTTGGAGATCCCTCTAAGCCATGTTTTTTGATCGCTGGGCTCAAAGCGTGAAATAGCTTTGAGTACTGCCTGCTGTTTGCAGTCCTGCAGGCTGCTCTTGGCATGGGCTACATGGGATACATCCAGCACCCAGCCCTCAGGCCCAAGGGAACGTACCTGAAAATGCTCTCGCCCTCCCCAACACCCAGCGCGACAACCCAAGTCACCTTTAAACGGTCTGCCAGCAGGAGAAGGAAGCAGCAGGGATCACTTACAGTGTCAGGGCTGTGCTTGCAGTATGTGGGATACATCCAGCACCCAGCCCTCGGGCCCAAGGGAACGTACCTGAAAATGCTCTCGCCCTCCCCAACACCCAGCGCGACAACCCAAGTCACCTTTAAACGGTCTGCCAGCAGGAGAAGGAAGCAGCAGGGATCACTTACTGCAGAGCACAGCCCTGACACTGTATGTGGGATAAGCAGTCCCTTTCACTGAACACTATCTTGTTTACCAAAAGGGTAAGGATCAAGATTATTGAGCAATGCTGGGGCTCAGCAAGGACAGATTCATGGCGATTTAAAAGCTGATGCCAATAACACAGTGCAGATCGGGTGCAAGCAGAAGACAGGGGCTGCAGGCAGCTATCCTTCCCTTCCCCCCCACACCCAAATAAGTAATAATAAAATTAAAGCTTGTTATAGACATGATTCTCATACCTGGAAGTCCCTTTGTTGTATGTTGATGAAAACCAAAGTCAAGACACACAAAGGGTAGCGGGCCAAGTCCGTAAGCAGGGGGAGAAGTCCCTGCTCCCAGGCCAGCCCGTGTGCCGGCACCGCAGGCATCTTGGTTCACGCCAAGTCCCTCAGCCCCTGCATATGTCACAGTCCGTCCGCATCCTCTCGATAACAAGGCAGCGTAATAGCACTACCTATCTTGAATTAGATGCCAAAAACACGCAAAATGACTGAGCTAGTATCACTAGAAATACAGTTTGGTTTATTCCCTGACTTGGAGTTTAATAATAAGGTATTTCATGCCAAAGCTTTCAGGCCTTCACAATTAAACCTGAGACCTAAATTCACGTAGCCCAAAGCAAAATGAAGGGACTCTTCCAGAGCACACTAGCCATCTGTCTTACATTTGGGCTCATTTAAAATCTTTTTGAACTTTTTGCCTGTTCAGTACTGTAATATGGTTACACACAAACAACATTTTTAGCTCAAAACTATTCCTTTTTACAGTAGCATATATATTGGGTATCCCCCTCTTGGCGGAGGAAGGGAAATATTTTATCGGACTATGTCATTTTACTTTAGAAGAGACCCGTGTTCCCCACAGCTGTTCCCATGAGAATGTAAAGGTCAAAATTACTGACTTCCATTAGGAGAGAGAACAATTTTTCTTGGATAAAAGCTAAAACCCCCGACCATTGACTAAATGCAGGCCTAAGGATGGATAATCAAGTGTCTGCATCATACTAATTATTTTGCATGACAACATAGAATTTTTGAAGTTTGCTCTACTGAGAAAGTTCCAGCCATAGTGCACTGCATCCTGTGTGATTCCAACATACAAAAGCACATTTGCAATCTACTGACACCTCCAATAGTAAAATGTTTAGCAATTTCAGCTATACCCATTATTTACCCTCATATATAATGGAAAGGTATTTTTAACCCTCAAAACAGTTCAATTTGAATCATCTACGTGTAAATATATATATATATTTCCATACTGGGTAAAATTCATCATTACAGAAGCAAGTTCTGCCTCCGTGTAGCTCAGTGGTGCCAAGCGCAGCCTTGCTGCGGGCAGCACATGGGAACTTGAGCACAAGCTCCGCAGCGGGCGCCGCAAGCCCTCCGGTGCCCGGGCAGAGCGAGCGTGCCCATCCCGCCGGGTTTGACCGTTCCTCTGGTGGAGTCGAGACTTCGACAGCTTGACCTGACTACAGCAACCTTAGTTGCTGTGGCTTTCCACTATTTAGTGGGTGAATACTCCTCCCACACCAGCCCCCTACTCTTTTTGAGCGCTATTTAAACACTGATCAGCATGATGTTATCCACAGTAAAGCGGGAGGTACTTGGATGGACCTTGTTCAAATGAAACACAGAGCCAACTCCAAGGAGGACCAGCCCCTTAGTAAAATACTTATTTACCTGGGTCATTTCAAGGCTTGCCCATACTTAAAACCAATGCGGCTGTGCGATGTGTCTACATCTCAAGTTCTTTTATAACTGAATACCAAAAGCCAATCCGTTTGACATTTATCTCTAAGCACAGTGTTTCTGAGGTTGGACAGTGCTCAGGAACATGCTGAACTGGCAGATGGAGTGAGGGAACTCAATGACCCAACAAGCCTCCTTCTATATAAGATTTGCTAATTTGGGTTACTTCAAAGCTGCTTTGGTATCATCCTCCACAAGGGGCTTGACAAAACTAGTCCAGTGATTAATCAATTATTTGCACTAAACACTAAGCAATCAGCTTCTGCAAATGGAGTATTTTATGCCCTTGTGTAAGACATTTGAGCAAAACAAAAACAAAAAAACAAGGTTTTCAGGATCAATGTATCCTGGTGTACAGTTTGAAACCCTTTCAGGAGGTGACTGCTGATTTCTGAAGACTCTTGGCATCTCAGTTGGAGAACCCTTTGTGGCTGACACAGCCGCAAAAAACCTGACCAACCAAACCTGTAAATGTGAGAGCTGTGACCCCAAGGTCCCAGCACAGGTGGGTTGCACAGACTCCAGAGCAGGGGCTCCCTCCTGGGCACTTGGCTCAGGAGTCACCAGCAGCCCTGGTCAGGAAGGACGCGCTTCCCTCTCCCCGGCCTCGGCTGGGCAAGGTCGAAGGTGACGCTGCTGGAAAGAGCCTGGAGGAGAAGGAGGATTCTTACAGACGCCATCAATACCGGCTTTTGTGGTGAAGAGCCTAACAGCTCTGCTCAGAGACAGCATCACAATCTGCTCTACAGATAAATAACTGCTACTCTACAATTTATATATATATACATATATTTTTGCAATTTACATATCTTTGTGGGGTGGAATTTTTCTAGGCAAAACTACCACAGCACCTAGAAATAGGTCTCTGACTGAAGAGGAAGTACAACAGTTAGTGAAGCGGGGCAGAGAGGTGTTTTTCTTTAAAAAAATATTAATTGCACAAAATATTATTGCACTTCCCCCAAACAAGCTGCATTTTATATAGCAAAATGCTAGTGAAAATAGTCAATCTTGCTGCATTTTATATAGCAAAATGCTAGTGAAAAGAGTCAATCTTGCAATACAAAAACAAGCACTTTGGAATGGCTTGCACGAAGCCTTCCCTCTCAATCACTAATGCTGCCCCCCAATTCACAGGTGATATCCAGCAGACCCTTCCTTGCAAATTTTCCCATTGGCTTTATGGAGGATTCGGACATGCCTATAACGTGCCATCAGTACAGGGCACAAGCAGATCACACACTTCGGCTGATGACCTTGAGTAACCCAGTAAAAACCAATAGTCACTCCAACCCAGATATTTCAACCCATCTTCTCATTTCATAGTGGTGGTTAAGGCAGAATGTTCAATAAAGACAGTTAGAAATCAAAACTACTGTTAACATCAAATATCTTAATGAGACATCTGCTTTTTGAAGATCTCTGAATAGGAAATGCAACCGATTTGTAAACATCTCATACCAATTTCTTCTACTACTCATCTAGCTCTTGATCATTTTCAGTTAGAATTTTTCAGTTAGGAAGAAGGCTACAGAGCACCAGGGAGAGATTGCCTTCCTTGAACAACAAAGTCAAGGCCCCCTTTTGAAGTTCCTTCTTAGCAGGACAGCATGTAACATGAGTTCTGCAGTCTCCATTCCTCATCTCAAGCAATTTAACGCCAAAAGGCTCTTCAAAGGGGTTTTCGGTTATTTTGGTATCACGTCTCACGTTTTTGCTGTGGGGGGATTTTAATACGTTCACCTATGACTGGAAATCCTATTTGCACAATAAACTTGATCAAATAAGTCTTACTGCTGATGATTTGATTTCTAGCAACCAGGAAGGAAACAACTTAATCTTTTCAAGGTAGTTCTAATGATGTTTGTTTTGAGCAAGAAAGCTCCTTGCTGTGCCTTGCAGTTCTGTGATGTACTCAGTTCACCATTAGCATATTTTCACTGCAGTTTATTGCTCAATTAGACCAACAACTTTGTAGGTATTGTTTTAGAAACTGGGGCAGCACTTTAACAAAGATTTTTTCACTATTTGAATTTAGGCAAGGCTAGAATCTCAAATTGCATTGTACTTGAAAATCTACAGATAGGAAAGACTACAGTGAAAGCCTAATTTTGCTTCAGTTTTTAAAAGGAAAGATTGAATTCTTAACAGTGGAGAGAGACAGAAAAGCCAACAAAACTGCTGTGGCGTAAGTCATTGCCATGCATCCATAAATTAACAGATATGACTAATATTACAGACTCTCAAGAGAGACCATATAGAGGCAGATAATGCAAAGTGTTCAAAGCAAACATGACTGGGTCCTTAATATTTCTGGTTTAGACCTGCCAAGCTGATATTTCTAAAATGTGTCCAAACACTGACTCCCTAGACTTTGGTGAGAGGCAAGTGCTTAAACACTTGGGTAAGCTTAAACTTTATAACAAGATTACCTGATAAAAAATGGCTTTCTAGACTTGTTGCAAAGTATCTCAACTAAGATTTTTCTAACAATTTCAATGCTTTTTTTAGTTATTTAATTACCCTAGCATTCTGTATCTATTTTAAAAGTGCAGTTAACTTTTCAAATCTGAAACAAAAAACTAGTTCCCATCCTTATTTTAAAGAATAGGAGGTTACATCCCTAAGGGCTAAGAGGGGGGGAAAAATTCACAAGAATTTCATTAAAGCAGACGAAGAAAGGAAGAAGTGCTCCATTTAAAAGATCGAGTGAACAATCACTCTTCTGAGGCTGCAGGAGGAAACCTGATGGTTTTCAAAGCTTCTGACTTCGCAAAGCTGCAGAGGGCCCTTTGCACTCATGCACCCAGCGGCAAACACAAGAGTTGGGTGACAGCAGAAAGGCAGCTGGCTCCCCACAGCCCCGTGACAAGCACCGCACGCCAAGCGGGATGTCCCAGGAAGGTCATTAGCCCCTTTGCTGAGCATGAACTGAGAAGTAGAGGGAGACCAAGAGGCTTCTCAGAGCCCCGCACTGTTCCCAGCACACAGACAATGACAGCAGCCTGGGAAGTCCATTCCCACCGCTGGGCTGCCCTCCCTGCTCACCCTGACACGCTCTGAAGGGAAGGAGCTCAAGAACCATGGTAAGTACTGACAGGGTTATATGCTGCTAATTTCATGCACATCATGTTGCATTCTGGAGATAGTACATTTAAAGAAATATATCAACATGTTATGTTTATCTACCACATGATCCTGTTTTCCATTTAAGGTAACTTTTACAGCCAGCAGCCTTGTATCTGCAGACAAACTGTCATTTGATGAGCAAAGATTAAAGAGGGGAAACATGCTTTCTCAGATAAAGTATTTTTCCTCCTAATACTTAAAATGCAGCAGTTTTTCCTACAGTTTTAGTCTAAATAGACAAGATGGCGAATGCAAAAGGGGGCAGGCAGGACGCAGCACAGTGCTCCCATTTCTCAAGGTCATTAAGTAGGTTAGACTCGAAGCCTGGATTAGGATCCCCATCTCCTGCATCCCTCTCCACCAGCCTGTGCCGTCCTCGTCTCTCAGCAGGAAGCTCATCCCAGTCGCACACTCTGATCAACTGTTTCCACCTCGTCTTGAGGCACCTTAGAGGAGGCACGAACACGCGTACAGCAAGATGGTGCTTCACTTGAGTTCTGCTATTGGCATACCACAGAAACTGCTGTTTCTTATAGTTACCCTACAAATGATGAAGTTTCTCAGAAGTGACTAGTAGGTGCAATGAAAGTCAGGTAAAGGAAACAAAAGCAACGTACTCTGTTAACTTAAACCCGAATAAATACTCAGTACAGATAAGCAAACATCTGTGATATCCTTTTCTCTGCAGATAGGAGGCCTGCATTTCTTGATTTGTCAAGTTCAACCAGACAGGATAACAGCCATGCTGTAGCTACAGAAAGTTAGGGTTGAAAAGGAAAACACTCATAACTGCACTAGGCAGAAATTATCCTGACAGACATATCATACAGCAGCCATTTCACCAATACAAGAAACGCAATTAACAGACATTTGAAGAAAGCTGAAAAGAAATTAGGGGCACACTATCAGGAAAAAAAAAAGTATTTCTTAATGTTTCAGACCAAGTATTACCTGACAGCAAATTTTTAATTCCATTAAAAGTATGAAGTTGATACTGCATCTAACCCTGAAGAGAGAAAGCAGCTTAGATGTCAGCCTCTGGATGAGGCCCTACAAGCACACACTGTTTTCCAGAATATTTCTATCAGAAGGAGAAAGCAGGAACATGCCAAAAGAACCAGGGCAGCCAATGTCATGGGGAAAGAGAGCAAGCTTGGTTTATAATATCCACTGGAGTCTGGCCAAAGAGGAGAAGTGGCCAAGGAAGAAGAATGTACAGAACAGTTCCAATTTCATTTTGCATGGCCATATATCTACTGAGGCTTTGCCTCAGAATGGGCCATCTCCTACAGCCCCTTTCATCAAGTATGAGCCCTCCTGCTACCTCACAAGATACAAGCTCTTTTTGGCGAATGCAGTTTTCCCTAAATGTACCAGAGTATTTTCCTTTTGTCTATCTCACTAACCCTCCTCCTACTTCTGTTCATCTCCCTCAGATCCTGCATGCCCAGTACTTCCATCCTTCTCATGTCCTCTGCTCCCCATTGCTTTTCTTGCCAATACTTCACCTTGGCGGGGGTTCTTGAGGCTCCATGGCAGTGCTTGAGTCTTGACTCTCCTGAATGGTTCCTGGTAGCTTTGGGTCCCTGGCAGCAATAAAGCAATGGCTTTCTCCTACGAGCAGGTCTCTTCTGTTGAAGGCTTGCAAGTCTTCTCTTGTCTTGCAGATACAGCAGCCCTACCAGGGTACGCTCACTGGTCTCCTGTCCTATATAGCCCAGTAGGCACCCAGGTCTGCAGTGAAAAACCTAAATGCCTGCGAGAGGCAACCGAAGAGGAGGAGCCACCGCCACCACATGATGAACACGTGTGGAGAACCACTAGTGGCCAGGGACCTACTTTCAGCCCTACTGATCTAAAAGAAAAAAAAAAAAAAAAAAAAAGCCCAATCACTTGAGCTCCTTCACAAATGAAGGTTTCACGTTCACTGTTACATCTTGGCCCTCAAGAAACAATTCTCTAGAATGAAAACTACAGTCGTTCTCCTGAAACAAATGTTCAAAATATTGCACCAACTTAGCTCATAAAGAGCATTAGCAGCTCAATCTGCTTAGCCCTTATATATGTAAGGGTGATCAAGGCTTGTTGAGTTATTTTAATCATAAGATGCATATGTTTTCAATTAACTCTTTAGATCAGGGATCATTCAACAACTCTGAAAGGGTCAGGCATCTGCCTTCACATCTACGCATCGCCTGTTGGATTGGGGCAGGAAGGACATAAGAGCTTATCAGGTGCAATCGGTGCTTGTTGTTTCTCAGATCTTCTTGACAGATTTCTGAAATTCTGAAAAATGAGATAGGACATGCCAGGGTACTTTTTTTGGCAAAATTTTCATACTAAACTGCTAAAGAATTTCCAGAACAAAAGAAAAAGATGTAGAAAAAAAGCTACAGTGTTTTGGAACTGACCTTTTTTGGCCTAGTATGGTCAGACATTTCTTATAAACATATGCACAGAGATGACCGCCTCCTGGCTCCAGACATCTCGCACAAGATGAAGACAAAGGGAGGAACTGTTCGTACATACGTTATTACATCTGGATTCAGCATTCAGACTTCAGACTACTTTCCCTATAACTCACTATCAGGTTACCCCAAAAGCAAAAATAGCAGCTAATGTCCTAACCCAGAAAGTTGCTTCATTTGGCCCTCAGTCTTCTCGGAGCTATTTACTATCCCGACACGCTGTTCAGTAGAATGATCAACGAGGTATAAACACTAAGCTTTCTGCAATATTCCTCATATTAGCATTTGGCATACAAGGATGTAGCTTTATCTCTGCAAGCTGTAAATCAGCAAAATAACCTGCAGTTCCAAGCACATTGCTAAGGCATTTTTTCTCTCTAGAGCAGCTGACGTGCCCAGATCTGAACTGACATTTTATTCTCAGCAGCATGAGGAAAGAAAAATAAGTTCTGATGTAAGTTTTGATAGGCTTTACTGAAACCACAGCTATGAAAATGAAACTTCTGAGCCTGGAATCCAGGGCTGAATTTTACAGCTTTCCTCCAGCTTGAATTGCAGTTCCTGCAGCTTTCCTTTTACCTTGTTTATTCTTCCTCAAAGGAATTGAGTTTGTTTAAACATAATGGTATAGAAGACTAGGAATCGAAGTTTCTCAACAGGTACAGAACAAGCAGTAACAACTTACTTCCTCTTGCTGCCTCTGCCAGGCTAATGAGCAGCTGCAGTGCCCTGAGAAGACAGATCCAGCACCAGGCTCCCTTATAGTTCGCTGCCGACACTGAGAGCCGGGCACTAATTGCCATAGTGCTTTTGTAGTGTCCACTGGGAACAGAAAGAAAAATGGAATATCAGGCCAGAGCCAAGCTCGCCTTGCCTGGCATCCTGCATCCTACAGCAGCCAGTATAGATGCATAACAGAAGAGCACAGGAATCAGCACTAGAAGCCGAGGGAAGGGTCCCTCTAATTTTCCTTGAAATAAATAAAATACCCACTTTAAATAACTATGGGCAGAGGTAGATAGGGTCTGACTTAGCAGCCCATGTGCCATCCATTGACTTTTCAGGCCTTCTGTTTCATAGCACCCAATAAATCAATGTCCAGGAGTACTTATACACTACAGCACAGGCTGCTATCGCAAATTGCTCAAGGGTTTTTAACCCATCTTCTGTACCATTACCCCAAAAATTGGCAGAAAAACACTTCAGGCTGCTGAGGCAATAGCAAGGAACGAATGCGCTACATGAGCAGCGGAGCAGCTGGTAAGAACGTTCTGCAAGAAAGATTTCGGGAAACCAGATTAGTGCCCTGGGCGCGCGGCCACCGCAACGCGGCCTTTGCGTAACTTCCCCCAGCAGCGCCCTGCGCCCGAACCCCGCTCTGCCGCGGCCGCCTTCCCTCGCGCTCACCCACGGAGAAGCGAGCGGCTCGTCTGGCAGATACTAGAGAACCACTACCCTTCTTCCACCCACAGCTTCCCGAGGCTCCTTCTGCCTCACAGCATAATCCTACTCTAACCTCCTTGTATTTTGGGGATAATATCGTCTCAAAGACCCCCGGGATGCTTTCCACCTCGTCACATCGAGCATTGCTATGGAGCATGCAAGGCATGGCCTCGCCGGGAACAGCACAGTTGGCCAAACAGCCGAAGGGGCTACGCCTGCTCACGCAGCTGCTCCGTCCCAGGGACGGCACAGGGGTACACAGAGCTAGGCCCTGCTTGAAACCCACTTTATAGCGCTGAAGAAGCAGCATCACCTCAGTATTGATCATCTTGGCAACCTGGCGCTCCAACATGGACGTTGAGACCTCCTCTAGAGCACAGGGACACGATCAGGAACCAGGGCTTGCACCGCTGCTCTCGCGCATGCACGAGACCCCCACAGCCTCACGTCGCTGCCGCTCCCGCACGCGGCCCTGCCCTCGCGCTCGCCCACGGAGAAGCGAGCGGCTCGTCTGGCAGATACTAGAGAACCACTACCCTCCTTCCACCCACAGCTTCCCGAGGCTCCTTCTGCCTCACAGCATAATCCTACTCTAACCTCCTCGTATTTTGGGGATAATATCGCCTCAAAGACCCCTGGGATGCTTTCCACCTCGTCACATCAAGCATTGCTATGGAGCATGCATGGCACGGCCTCGCCGGGAACGGCACAGTTGGCCAAACAGCCAGAAGGGGCTACATCTGCTCACGCAGCTGCTCCGTCCCAGGGACGGCACAGGGGTACACAGAGCTAGGCCCTGCTTGAAACCCACTTTATAGCGCTGAAGAAGCAGCATCACCTCAGTATTGATCATCTTGGCAACCTGGCGCTCCAACATGGACGTTGAGACCTCCTCTAGAGCACAGGGACACGATCAGGAACCAGGGCTTGCACCGCTGCTCTCGCGCATGCACGAGACCCCCACAGCCTCACGTCGCTGCCACTCCCGCACGCGGCCACCTTCTCACGCGGCTGGGCTGTTACGCACATCGAAACTCGGCTCGGCTGGGACACAGGCCGAAACTCGGCCCCACGGGTGGGTCGTGGCAGCACACAGCAGCGTTACCTCACTGCTCGCAGGGACTGCGCTCAATAACAACCACACCTGTGAGGAGCGGGGGGTGAGGATCGCCACCTTCACCCGCACTCCATTCCTCCCCTTTCTAGCCTATCCCGCCCAAATGCAGATGCGTTGAGGAGACCCAAGAAGATAAGGCGACAGTGCCATGAACACAAGCCCAGTGTACCCCTTGTTCCGAACCAGGGGCCATCACCATTATTATTTCCACCTTGCTCCTCTTTATTTATCAGCCCTGGTATACTTCCTCCACTTGGCTGATCTTGCCTCAACTTGTAGCTCCAACACCTGCTGCTGAAGACACAAAGTTCTCACTTCTTCAGTGTCACTCCCTAGGGCCTCTTCGCCCTCCAACGCTATTCACAACTAGCTAATCTTAGAAAAATAAATTTCTCATAGTTAAGCTCCACTGCAGGATTGCAAAGGCACATGAAAGTTGCTCTTGCTGTTTACTTCCCAATGTGTGACCCTCTGCAAAAGAGGGAACTGGATTGCTGGCTGTTTTAAGAGTTAATGAACACGCAACAAGCCTTGGGTGAGGGGCCCCTCACCCAAGCAAGCGCTTTAATCTCAGAGCACAGAGGGAAACTTTAAGAGGAAAAAGCCTACTATTGACAAACAAAAGCTTACTTAAAGAGCACATTATAAGTAATCCGCTCAGGGACCGCTTACTTGACAGCTCGTTTGGGCAAGCACCAAGCCGTGCTCGGAGGAGGGCTGGCTCCGGTGCAGGGT
>NW_010586909.1:154472-191752 GCF_000705375.1 Tinamus guttatus | reverse complement strand
AAAGAAAAAAAGGAAGAAAAGAAGAAAAATGTGTTACAGAGAAATTAAGATTACTATGTGTAATAGATCCCAGTCCAGACCCATATCTCCTCCTTAGATTTTCCAATCCAAGAGGTGCTACAGTTTGAAGAATTATCTTTTCTCTCTTGTTACTGCTTGTTTTTGTCTTTTTCCTTGTGAGTCTTTTTCTCTTTGACCTCTGTTTCTCCAGTGCAAACAGGAGAAGTCAGCTCTCATGGCTGTTGCTATTAAACGGGAAGACAAAAACTAATGTTAGACTCAGGATGTCCAGATAAATTTCTTTCCACCTCTCACCACCTGCTTCTTCACTTGTCTTTTTCTCTTCTTTAGACATGCCTATTTAACCTGCGATTCCTGTTTTGATCAAAAGAGGAACTTTCACTTCTAGAAACAACCTCACGAAATCCTTCCCAATCAAATCACTGCATGTTAAAGCACAGCCAAGAGTTTGTAAAACTGGTCCACTCTCATAAACTGCTTCTTGTCTTATCTGCACTGCTTCTGGCAGCAACATGCAACAGTTCTACAGTAAACATCGTGTTGCAAAGGAAAATACGCTCTTCTGAAAATGGCCTGAATACAGCTCTTCATTTGACATCACCTTTAATTAAATGACTCTTCTTTATCATTTTCAACATAATTTTGTGCTTTGTGAGGCACATACCCTGTGTAAATTCTTATTTGTATTTAAAAAAAAAAATCTGTTAAGACTCTTATTTTAACAAAGGCAAGCACAGGGTCCTGCACCTGGGGAGGAATAACCCCAGACACCAGTACAGATTAGGGGTTGACCTACTCGAAAGCAGTTCCGTGGAGAGGCATTTGCAAGTTCTGATTGACAAGTTAACCATGAGGCAGCAGAGTGCCCCCGTGGCCAAGAAGGCCAATGGGATCCTGGCCTGCATCAGGAAGAGTGCTGCCAGTAGGTGAAGGAAGGTGATCCTGCCACTCTACTCAGCTCTGGTGAGGCCATACCTCAAGTACTGCGTGCAGTTCTGAGCTCCCCAGTACAAGAGGGAGGTGGAATTTCTAGAGAGAGTCCAGTATAGAGAGACATGATGATTAAAGGACTTGAACAGATGTTCATGTTGATGTTCAACAGACGATCTCATGAGGAAAGACTAACTGTGCTAGGCCTTTTTAGCCTGGAGAAGAGAAGATTGAGAGGGGACTGAAAGGGGAGAATGTAAAGAGGATGGGGCCAAAATCTTCTCAGTGGTGGCCAGTGATAGGACAAGGAGTAATAGGTACAAATTTAAACAAAGAAGTTCCATCTCCATGTGAGGAAGAACTTTGTTACCGCGAGGGTGCCCATCTCCTCCTTTGGAAATCTTCAAAAACTGCTTGGTTGTCCCTGTGCCACGTGCTCCAGGTGTCCTTGCTTAAGCAGGGTATTGGACTAGATGATCTCCGGAGGTCCCTTCCAACCTCAACCATTCCATGTTTCTATGATTTTATGCTCAGAGCATGTTTTATTCTCAGGAGCTGCTTTATGTTGAGATGTTGATGTGACACAAAAACTGCCATCAAAACTGTAGTTTTGTGTGCAACCTACAAAGTTCCTATCAGCCCCCCCAAACCTCCTAGGTTTAAGCAGTTCACACCTTCTCTGTTTTAAGCATATTCATTTTGTACAGACTTTTTTGCAGAAAGTTGTTCTCTCTAATGTCCCAAGTATTATACCTGAATCTACAGCCAAAGAAAAAGATGATAAAATATTTAATCACACAGTTAATACTACATTTTTAATAATATGTAAATGAAGCATCTTTTTATGGTGTTTAAAGAGTTTCATACTGATGAAGTAGAAAATAGATATCTAAATGTAAGAGAAATGACCCCAGTAAATCAGTGAGACTTCAGCTGGATTAAATATAAATCACACACAAGTGAAAAATGTCTGTTGTTATAAATAAGACTGTGATGAATACTTCACCTGGAGCTGCTTTATATATAAATCTAATTAAGTTGCATGGTTCATTTATATGATTCATACCACTAACCATGCCAGATATGCAATCAATAAAATTATTGCCATTACATACTGGAGGTCATTTTAAGCAGGTCTACCCCTCTCTTCCAATTTTGTTCCATATTTCCCTTCACTACTTCCTTAAGCAAAAGCCTTATAAATACACTATTGTGCATCATTGGCACTTGGAACATTCTCCTGCCCTACCCTTTAAAAGAGCTTAGCAGCTGCTGCCTGCTTACCTACTCCCACAAATCCTACACAAGCTTTTATTTATTAACTGATACATTGTCAATTATCTTTGAAAGTAGAGTCCTTGAACAGAAAAATCGAGCGTATGCTATTGCCCTCAGAAATGTTTTCATAGGAAACCAATAATCTCAGAACGATATGGATATAAATGGTACCTTGGAATGTAAATAGTATGAGAAACAAGGGAGGAAAGTTTACAGGGAAAAGCAGAATTAATGAAGAGTAACATCTGATATCACAATGACAGTCAGTATTTGACCTCTGAACAACCATAAAACTACGTCACCAGTGGCTGTTCAGTTTAAATTTTATGTCATCCAAAACACCTCGCTGATCTGAAAACTACACAGACTAAGAGTAACCACTAAAGACTGATAGTTTAGAACAACTGCAGTTATTTTTCTTTCTTTAAAAAAGTACAGAGAAATGAAATATATTTTTCAGCATATATTGACTTTCCTCAAAAATGAAAATTTAGTGTTCACTTCATACTGATGCTACCTCTTGTTTTGCCAATTTTAAAAGTGAGTCTTATACATTAGTGTGTCTTCTATACTGTGAAGTGTGGTAATATAAATGAACAAATAATAAACAGATTCAAAAATAGTACTCTACTAACATAGTTGCACAGCATATTTGTAGGACTTTTATTTTGTTTGTTTGTTACTTAACTAAGTAGGTCTATATATTATACTTTTGTCCATTGCATATAATGCATATGCATATTCCAAAACATATGCATTGCAGCGTCTGTAAAGCGGACGGAGGCAGCATTACTTTTGATGCTTACTCTTCCTAACATTTCTCCAGTTTTGCAATGAAAGAAAATTGCATTAATATATTTTGTATTAGGCACAAATCAAGAAGAATTACTCCTTGTAATACTGTTAAAACACTTCTGAACCTATTATAAAGCTATTAAAATAATACAAAATTAGCATAACAGAGTTAATACAGTTTTAATGGAATGGAACTAGCACTACTCTTTCTCTTGTCTGGAAACTTGTTTTGTTTAGAAATACATATGAAGCCCATAGATCTGCAATGCTTAACCCCAACAGCATTTATATTGCATTAAAATTGTCAGTTCCGTAAAAATAGGAACTTCCTATAAATTCTCCAACAGTTTAATCAACAACAACAAATCAGTACTTCATCGGTATAATTTTTGCCCTCCTTGGAATTTCGCTTCTAACTGGATAATTCATTTGTAATGTATATTGCTCTGCAAAGTAAATATATCCATATTCATACTAGGAGTGAGAAAAGCACACAACCAAAGCCAATATTTAAATTATGAGTTTAGTTCTGTAAGTAGCTCCAGAGAACTACATTAAACACTTATTTTTCAGAGATCAATTCAATACTGTAGAAAAATTATATCTGAATAACATTTATTTATCTGAAGAGCTAAACTGAAGATATTTATGAGTAATCAGTCTTTGAGTTCTTTATCAAGCAGAGCTAAGTTCTATGAGGCATTGAGCACCACAGAGGTCTATCTCCCTCCCTTGGATGGTTGCCTGCAGCTCTCAAGGGGCTTACAATTGCCAGGAGACAACCAAGGGCCACAATTGCCCTTGAGAGAGGAGAAACGATGTCTCTGCTGGGCTACATATGGAGGAGTAGCAAAATTTTTAGGCAGAACTAATCTTTTTTATTAAGTGGATGACAAAGGGAAAAAAGAGAACACATTTATAGGAACACAACTACTGCTGAAGGTTAGCAGCCTGAAATCCTGCATTTCTTACTGCTGTGAAAAAAAAAAAAAGAAAAAAAAAAGAATATCCCCATGCTTTCAGCAGGGAAAAGGTATATTTTGTGTGCAACAACAAACCTGAAGCCACAAGACCTGAAGGCAAACAGCACATATATTTCTCTTTCTCCAAATGCTCTGTACTTTGTGGTAGTAATTTCTGCGAAGCAGCACACACACCAGCTCCTTCCCTCAGGCTGGGTGGGCCCGCTCTCCTGCCAGCCTCACAGGCTTCTTGTGGATTGAACTGTAAGGTGAAAATGAAGGAGCACCTGTAGATGGGCAAGTGGTATATTTATGGTAACTTCCTCAGCTTTATTACTGTTTGCATTTGGGAACAGAGATGCAATACGTCCTGTAAGGTGTGCAAGATCACATAAGCATTCAGGGTATAAACTAAAGATTGGATGAGAACCCACATTTTACAAGGACTGTAATTTTGACCTATTCAGTCTGTATCTTTGGAGTGCTTAATTCTGTTTCAGATAAATAAATACAATTTTAAGATTCCCTTCTACAAACTAACAAAAAATAAATGGTATGTAAACACCACCATTTTTCTGTCCAGAAGTCTCCATCTAATTAAAGTCCGAAGTTTTTCATGATTGAAAATATTTTGTCTCAATAAAATAATATAAACTTGTTGAGTCCTTTAAGCTTGTTTCATTTCCAACAAAAGAATATGATTACTTTCTATTTGGCAAAGGTGAGATTTTTCAAGGTAGTTATTACCATAAATTTTATTTGCCAGATTTCTTCATGCTCAGGATCAAAACTGTAACAATGTGACGAAGAAGAGTAAACTGCTTCACCAAGAGCTCCTAACGTCCCCTTCCTTAGCCCAGTTTTAGCCACCTCAGCCATAATAAATCAGCTCTGTGCACATTTGAGCAACAGTGAACAATAAATCACAATAATTCTCCTACTGTTCACAGAGATTTCAATTCTTAGGAGATTTTTAATCACAGTAGAGAGGCAAGAGTGTTAATGAGGTCTATAAATTACCTTAAAGGAGGGTAATTATGTCCAGTGTTGTAATAAAGGCTGAGACAGCTAATATGATTGAAGTAATTAAACACTTTTTTAGATTGTGAAGATAAATTGGAATTAAAATATTACTGTAAACAAGGGGGCCATTTATTATTAAGGAATTAATTAGATAGTGGACCAGCTAATATTGCATTGGCTTAAACAGGTTCTGATAACTCCATTCAGATTTTGTAGAGCAACAATCAGGCTACATATCACAAGTAGATGGTTATTACATTATCATCACATGAATCAATGAATAACATCTTTACTTGCACTCTTAATTAGATTCTGTTTCATGCAATTATTATAATTTCTTCTTAACCAGCTTATGCTCATCTTTCTCTCTCTCTCTCTTTTAGTATTGCTATTACCTTACAGCTTTATTTTCTATTGTCTCCGTTTCTAAAACCAAAAGAATCTCCTCATGAGAAATAACTATATTCATCACAAAAACATTAGTGCCAAAAGATTTTCTCATGATCGGTGTCATAAAATCTGAAGATGAAAGGAACTAATAAAGTTTTACATAAGCTGAAATCAAAACCTCAATATTGAGTACCTAACTACCAGGGATTTGTGTCCAAAATCCAAACAAAAAGTCTTTTTCTGATCCTGTACTTCTTTCATACCAAATAACGTATTATTCCTCTCATTATCAAGGTAAAAGGAAAGTGAAAAATATTAATTTAGCTTATAGCTTTGTGTTTAGAACATTCTTTTAGAATGAAAATACAGAATTTGGCCTTCAACAGCCTAAGGATGGCATAAAATGCATTTTACCAGGTAGCTGTTCTACTTAACTCCAGACTAGTTACGAAGTGTTTGATTTAGAGAGGCAGATACCTAGGAGATGCAAGGGTCTAAGGACTTAGAAGACTGTAGTTTGTCAGCTACTTTGGAAAAAAAAAGATCATGGTAAAAAGTACAACAGCGGCATGTTGTATCAATTCCCTTTTGAGGTCCTTAACTTCCCACCTGCGCTGTTTGGAGAGCACAGAAAGATACTCTCCGAGCTCAATTTCTCTAAAAGCACCCACCATTCAAACCTATAGCTCAGAAGAAACAAGAATTAAATAAGGATCTACCGATTTTCAGAAAATACCTGTGACCTGAGTTAAACAATGGCTATCTGCCTTTTTTTTTTCAGCTTTTATTTGCCAAGGACATACCCAGGTCTGCCATTTTATCATAAGATTTAATTTTTTTTTAGTTCCTTTCAAATTCCTCTTACATACAAAGCAAGCAGTATTGTGGCTGCCTTTTCTATTCTCACTTTCAAAAGTGCATTTTATTTGTATTATAAAAATAAATAAATTCCCTTTTGAGCTGAGATCAACATTTCAGTTCACAGCAGTATTTAAAAGTTCTTCTACAGTCTATAACAAAGGGATTATATAAAAAACATGCTAAAAGTGCATCCACACCAGTTTATCCATGACTATATAGCTATCAACACAATTTTAATAAAAAGGCAGTTTTTAAACGATTGCCACAAGAGGCAGTCAAAGGAACAATAACAGCTACACCTTAAAGACATTAAGTTATTAGTAAAAGCACAGGAAAGGTCTACATCTACCTCACTTAATGTTAGGATCTTAAGAGATGCCCAAGTAACCCTCTGTAGATGATGAGGTGAAATGAATTTAGAAGTAACTGGTTTCCTAACTGAAGCCAACTGCTTTCTGTATTCATTGTCTACAGAATTGAATAATGTAAATGTAAACTGTAATGTAATGTAAAAGTTTAGAGCTGCATCAAAATACAAATGAATATGCCTCTAAATAACCAAATGAAGAGGAATCTAATTTCAAACCCAAAGTACATTCTCAACAGTTAAGAAAAACATATGAGAGGATATTAGTAAGGAAAACTGTTTAAATTTGTACAAAAATATGTATATTTAATTTTCCAGAACTGCAGACCAAATTTCAGGAGACTAGATTAAATGCTTTAAATATAGATTCCTTTTACTATCAAATACGGAAAAAATAAATATGGTCTGATTAGCCTGGTTGACTACCAGGTGCTGCAACAGTGCTTGGCATCCCTACCAATATGAAGCAAATCCAGGTTTTCAGCTCCTTTATCTGTGTATGTGAAAAATCTAGCTTCTCCTCAAACATGTGATACAGGAAAACATTAGTACACAGGAAAAATATTCCTGTGTCACATAACCCAATCAGATACTTGTTGTACGAGGCTGCCAAGCCAGTCCAACAGTTTGCCAGGTCTTCTCTCTTTTCTCTAGACTTCTTCCACCTCTAAGTCAGGGCTTTCAGCCCCACCCCACCCCTTTTTTTTTTTTTTTTTTTGGTATCCTTTTAAGTGTCACCACTTATCACAGCTACCCATGATAAACAGACATTGGGATATATAATATAGCTACTGCAATACATGCTAAGCAATATGAAATGTTATTTTTTGTGCTTTGTGATGACTTGCTAGCAGGTTGAGGGGTTACTGGAAAATCTCTAATTGACACAGAAGGGTTTGTAATGTATTTCCTGACTGCTGCTTGATTTGAGGACATAAATACTTTTTGAAAGACAAGGTAATTATAGGATTTTTTTTCTTTTAATTCTGTTGGTACTTGTTAATTGCTAACAGCTATCAGATGCAGTCTGAGTGTTGTATTGTATATAACCCCAACTAACTCTACTGTGACCCTAAATGGTCCTCTTTCCATTGATGTATATTTACCTTGCTTAGATTTCAAGGGATATTAATATTAGGGTGCAGGAATGTTTAATTAAAATGCTAAATTTATGAAGGAGATAATACACAGTGCCTGCCAAAAATGCGAGGTAAATGGACTAAGTAACTCTGAATTTCCCTCCCACTGCTGTGTTTTTAAGACTAAAGGTACTGGCATTTTTTATCAGCTGAAAAGACTTTTTATACAGGGTTTTGGGGTGTTTTGGGTGTTTAATCAGAAGTAATTTTAAATACCTGAGTGACATGTTACCTCTTAGTCTCTTCCGGTGGTGTGAGAATGGCCTATGTTCTGAAATTTAAATCTCCAATACATTTACGGTATTCATTTGGGTAAAATATTTGATGGTATAATCCTAAACATAGCTGATTTTTTTTATTATGGTATTTTTTAATCATTGTTTGTGTTCCGTGGCCATGAATTCCAGAAAGTCATTGCACACTTCTGTTTTCATTCTCTACATACACTTTGCCTATATTTTCTATTTTTTAGAGTCTAATCTAATACTAATGAAGAGAAGAAATAGACAGTCTATGCTATTTATTCACCAATCATTTATAAAATCTGTTTATTGTATGAGAAGGAAGGAAAGGAAAACCTTTCAAAATAGAAGTTTTATACAACTGGAATATAATAGTACAGATTAAGATGATCATATAAAACAATATAAAGTCACTGATGTGTGCTTAATATTTAATAGGTACTGCTGGGATAAGCAGTAACTGAATGTCATCTATGTATTAGCAAGCAGTTTTTGAAGTACTTCACACTACCTTCAAAAACTAACAATCCTGTGTTCTTTTAAAATGACATTTAAATAGAAATGGCAGGGTTTACAGTTCTCAGACTGTACACCAACTTATTTTTCTGAAATAACTACATTAAAAAGGGGACATTTGGTGCCCAGAAAAAAGGGCTACCTAGGATTTTCCAAACTAAATCTGGCAATTCATCTATCTTGTTCTGTGTCCTGCCAAAAGTAGTTACCAGTACCTTGTAGCGTATTCCTGGGGGAGGGAGGGAAGAAAGAAAGGATCAACAAACAAAAAAAAAATCTTGGCTCAAAATCTGTTAGCTATTGATGTACGTGCATTCGGTTAGATCCACAGTAATGTTTTGTAAGTTTCACTTGCTGTTAAGATGTCTCCAATTTTTAGTTTACATAACTTGTTCTAATCAATCTACGGCCACCTGCAACCTGTAACAAAAAACGTGTGATCAAACAATACTGCCTAATTCTACTTCAACACACCATCAATGATAGCCATGCTAAGAACTCATTTCAGTGGTTGTCTGCTGTCAGATATGGAGCTAGTCTAGGGCTCACCTTGCCCAAACTGATGCTCAGCAGTAGTTTTCCTGGTTATTAATTTCCACTCCATGACATATCAGATGTCCCAGGCATCTCATTTATATTCTGGCGGCCGGGTACACCAACAGCAACATTCATTCTCATAGGCACACAGCACCAAAGCAATTACTACTAAAATCAGTTATATTATTCATGGCGCTATGAAAAGCTCCTAATCTGTTAGAGAGGTAATGAGTACTTGAAAAGACTAATGTTTAAGAATGTTCTGTTAACAGATCCTGTTAGAAATCCTGACTAAAGGCTGAATGCCAGATCCACATTTGGTACTTGTCTGCACAGCTCTACTGAAATCGATAACCCTAGAGAGGGCTCTAACATACCTGAGTAAGAAGTGCAGCCCCTTTAAGACACACTCTTTGATGTCTGATCATCTGAGAAATTTGCATGAGTTTTAAGTTATCTGTGAAAACGCAGCTAAATCCCTCAAAATGGCAGCTACAGATTTTTTTTTTAAACATTATTTCCGAAAATGAGCCTGAATTACACAGCTGAAACCTGAACGTAGAGGCAACAGTTCCAGAGTAACTGTGGTTCTTTGAATATAGTGTTTTGGACTGAGTAAGTTTTAGGGACAGGAGGAAATAGATAACTAAATTTTAGATAATATCTCATCTCTAGATGAGGCTTACCTCAAAGATCAGGTACATTTATGTACCCGGCTTGGTCTTTTCCATTGCTGCATCTGAAACCTAACACTGAAAGTCTAGAGGGATCTAAGCCATATTCTGACTGGGACCACGAGTTACAGTAAGATCCCCTGAGGTGTCTGGATCTGACAGAGCTGGATGTCAGGGCTTTGATTTTCAGTTGAATGTCCTGTGGAGCAAGATATCAAGGTAAAAACTGTACTTCAGCTCAGGAGTGCTATTGCCCTTATTCCAAATGTCTTAGTAGTGAGTTTCCAAAATAGATGACATATTGTATTTATCAGAGGCTTCCCTTCGATAACTGACAAGTTATATGCTCTTTATGAGCATATATTTAGAATAAAAATGGGATCTCTATACAAGTGGAAAAATATACATATGCAAAGGTAGCAAAACTTGTCAAAAAAGTAGGAAAAAAATCTGTAAAAAACATTAGCATCAAATGCAGGGACTGCTCAATGAGTAACAGGAATAATCACAAGCTAACAGAAATGGCTCAAAAGGGACAATTTAGAGTATTGTTCCAATTCTTAAAGGACTGTATTTGAATTCTTAGTGAGCTATATTCATAGATTTATTTTTGGCTAGTATGATCTAATATGAATATAGATGTAAATGTAATGGAGAGCTGGACAGATTCTCAACTTTGTTACATTTGTTTCTAAATTGCAAGCAAGTTAAAATTTCAGAACCATAAGAAAAGTATTTTTTTAAGGAAGGATAGAACAATTTCTTTGTTTCAAGTCACGATTAAATTATAATTCCAATGAATGGTTGACATACACTAAAGCTTTTCACCTGCCATCTTTCATTAATTTTTTTCCAGGAAGCTATTGAGGTACAAAGGAGGTTGTTTACTAGAATTAAGTTAGAGATCTAGACTTAGAAAGGCATTTTTGTGAAAGAGGGGAAAAGATCCTTTCACCAATTTAAAACAGAAACATTTTCAAAGTTGATCATGTTCCTTCCTGCTCTAATGAACTCATTGGGAAGTGCTTGAATTTTCCATTTTTCCTTCTTTTTCTCTTACGAAGGGGAATTGAAGAGATATAAATCATTTTTGTGTACTTTTATGCATCTTATTGGTCAATGCCAAGAGAGTTTCAGATGACATAAATCATTTTGTGGGTGCTGTTTATTTTTGAAAGTCCAGAATTTTCTACTTCTGTTTTACTAGCGACCTTCAAGGAGGATAAGATTTCATGGCAGGTAATACGGGAAATGTGAAGTAGCTGACAGCGTTCCTTCATGCACGAAATATAAACAAATATCCAGTGAAGTCCTGGGAATGCAAATATTTTAAAACACTAAATGGGACTAGTCATGTGAGCAAATTATGTACATGTTGACAGAGTCAAGGAAAAGGAGCTATTTGTTAGCCTCTCACTTGTAAAAGTACTGTGGTTTAGTCAATATATGCTGAACATTTCCATAATTTCCAAATATAATGGAGCCTATAGAAAAGAATGCACCTCATCTTGCTCAGTGGAAGGGAGCAAGTCCAAAGAGTCAGCATTTGGCGTACTGGAAAGGCTATTATTTTCATGTGTAATCATGAAAAAATTACACTTTTCTGGATTACAAAGAAAAAAATGTGTATATTGAACTGCAAAGTTACATATTTCCTTCCTGCAAGGCAAAACTTAACTTCTTATTTCATTTTAACATATGTAGAAGCAAATATGAGCCCTTTAAATAGAAAAAAAAATACACGTTTAAGTGTATTGTTCCAAATTAATACAGATTTTGGGTTAAGTTGGCATGCATTTCCATGGAATCTTATTGTGATGCAAGCTTTTAAGCACCAGCCAGTCTTGTCAAAAACACCTCCAAAGTTTTCTGAGATAGGCAACCAGTTTTAAACATGCTATTTTTAAAATTTCCAAATTTTAATCAGAACTGAGAATTAGGAGACAATGAAAATAGTTACTTATGAGTCAGTCAGAAGCTCTTTCAGAAATTTCTGCAGCTATCATAAATTTTCACACATATCTGTCAATGATTCATTTCTCATTATAAATTATAAAAACATGCTAGGAAAATACTATAACTGGTTATTAACAGATTCATATTATTCGAATAACATGAGCCAATTTTCTTCCATCAGGACTACACAAAATTCAAATTATGTCTGTACATCTTTTGGACATTCCACTACCAGGTTGAGCCCGAGGATATCTGTTCAGAGTTCCTTAGTTCTGAATCACTCTACAAAGCCTAAAGTATCTAGCACCCTTACAGATTTTTCCTTATCTTTTCAGCATCCAGTAATATTGCTAGAGAAAACTATATTTTTTAAAAATAGAAATACAGCCAGCTGAAATAATAAAGGAGAGAAAGAGAGAAAGCAGAAAAGAGAGAAAACCTTTTTCCTTGCATCTTTGGAGGCAGAGTCAGTAAGCATAAAAAACCAAGTCTTCAGAGAAAAATGCAGAAGAGTGATTTAGAAAGGCAAAGATATATATAGAGAAAAAATACATAGATATAAATAGATACATAGAGATATCTATAGATATATATAGAAAAAAAAATAGAAGAAGAAAGAGAGAACATGCTAGACCACAGGAATCATTCTTTTTCCTAGTCTTCCTTTATGCTTAAGTTAAAAATTATTTTTAAAATTCCTGTTCTGTGAACTTGGATCAAGACCTCACCTCAAGGTGGAGATACTGCTGAATCAAGGGTAATAATGACTGAACTGCTGTGCTTATGGATCTTGAAGGAGACTATTATTTTTCTTCCCTTATATTTCTTCTTTACAGGTAAGTGTTCAGATGTGAAGGTGGCTTACACTCCTGAACTTCTGAACTCTTTGTCTATTCTGCACCAAAGTTTGATCATGATGCAGCAGCCCCACTGTGCAGGTATTTAAGAAGACCTCTTCTGCAGGTCCCAGGTGGTCTCATAGCTTATTTAGTCTACTGGTCTTATTTAGTTTCCAGAGAACTGAGAGAAAACCTCACCCACAGGAAAAAGCAGATGGGAAGTAATTGAGGTGTCACTAGCCACGGAGATCGAAAGCGATATATAGCTCCTGAGTATAATTTACTGAACACAATTCCCAATGGTTTATACTAAAATACTTTGTTTAACCATAATTACTGCTGAAACCACAGATTTCACGTAACTGAATGATGCTGCAGCTATTAATATTATTATTTTAAAAGACCAAGGGTGTGACACAGTGCTGTAGAAAGAATGATGCAGCTTTCATATAGTCCTTAATTCCAGCATTTCAGGATACTAGACATCCTATTTAGGTACCTTAATGAAATAGGCAGATTTTCAACAAGTCTCAATGGGAGCTGCAGAATGCCATCATAGCCACTGAAAATCTGGTAATGTTTGTGTGGGAAATCCATAGAAAGTCACGTCCTCTGAGAAATGGCCACTAAATTTCAAATTCTACATTTCTCTGAGAAGTTTGGAGTCATTATGCAGACAGGAAGGTTGAAAATTAAAGACCAAACAAATTTACAAGTGTTACCTATTCTTACATATTCAGGTTTGCCCTCTCTCTGCCATGGTTATTCTTGCATGTTTATTTCAGTACAGCCACCCTGCAGGGGTCCAAGAGGACTTCCTTTCACCACAATTATAGTTAAAGCCTCTAGTATCTTACGCAATGCAGAGTGAGGCAGGGTTACCCACAATGAGTAAAAAGGACAAGGTTTAAATATAAAGGAAAAGGAAGACCTGGAAAAACCCAAAACAAGAGGCAAATTCAGAAATATGCCTGCTGGAAAGTTCCTGAGAAGAAAAGATGCTTACCACTTCACTCAAGGCCACTGAGGAAAAGTGAGTGTAAAAATCTGGAATAAGAAGCAAGCCTGACTAACTGCTGTTTTGTGTGTCCCTTTCTGTGTCATTAAAGGGCAGTCGTGGCATAAGGCAGGTTGCTTTAATGCTCACTTGGAAGGACAGAAGCAGAAGAATAACGAGTAATACCTTATTTATTCTTAAAAAGAATCAAACCCCTCAAAGCATTTTAAAATATTATTTGATTGAAGTTCACAACAACCCTGTAAATGAGACAAGAAAGTAATGCAATACTCACATTTTACACATGCTATGTGATTTGTTCTGTGCCACAGCTGTAAAGTATGAATTAGGAAAACAAAATCTTCCTACTGTTTTACTCTGTCACCTTCTATGCAGTTCATTGTATGAAATAATGCTAAATTTTGAAGTTCTTAAACTTTAAAAGCCTCATCAGGTAATGACACTGTTCCAAATCAATAGAAATGTTCTTTGTTCATTGCTAATATGGCACCCAGTCTGGATTTGGATTTCTGAACACTCTGGATTCAGCTCTTTGAGTGGAGTGGTCCATAAGGCAGCTCAGGTTATGATCATAAGAGGCAGTTTAGCCAACATCAGAAAACAGAAAATGGGACTACTACAGAAGGTGTGCTGGTAGTTCTGGTTATATTCCTTTGCGGGGCTATTTCTTTGAAATATCAGGAATTTAAGATCTTCCCCTTCCTTGCTTTTTTTTTCCTCAGTATTTTCTTTTCCCACAAGGACTCTTATTAATGCTACTGCAGCTACAAGCCTTTCTTTTCTCATTTGTCTTCCAAAGCTTTGTCTTCTCTAGTCTGCTTGGTATATATATCTCATTAAACCTTTGTGTACTCAAATTAAGGAATGATAGATCACAGAAAGCTCATAAAATGCTACATTGCCTGCTTTTTACAAGGAAAAATGTGCGGTGTATTCATTCAGGAATAACATTAGCTTTACATGTCAACATTTACTGTTGCAGGAAAGAGATTTCAACAAGTTATTTTTATCATTATTGAGGAGAGCATGATTTTTTTGTTTTTCCCTCCCTTCACCTCTCTTCAACCAGAGTTCTGTTTCCTAAGTAATAATCAATTCTTTGACGCTCTACAGGAACTGCTAGCACCTCACATTTGAAACACTTACAATACAGATAGGTGAACCCATGCGGCTAAAATAACCAAGACTATCTACCATTTTCAGCTGGGAAAATGTTTCCCAGCTTTTTCACTGCATTACATTTCATTTCTGAAATGATGGTGCACATACAGGCTCAGAATCTGCAGATTTATTGTAATAAAAAGTGCATCCAGCCCTGAAAACAGCCATTATTTCTGGTGGTATTTCCCAACTACCCTGGAAAGAAATTTCACTGGAAACCTTATTTCTGTAATATTTCCACTTCAGCACTGAAGGCCCACAATGCCCCCAAATGAGCACCAGATTTTTTTTTTCTTTTTGTGAGATATCTTATGAAAAACAAAGCCTTTGTAGCAAACAAAAAAAAATAAGTATATTGTAAGGTATCTAGACAGAAGGAAAAAGTCAAAAGAAAAAAAAAAAAGAAAGATCAAAAAAATATGATTACATCAGTAGCTACCAAAAACGAAGGAATATTATTTACATTACTAATAGGCATGCAAGAATAAATTTCCCTAGAATGCCCTTCCAACAGCCCATTTGGTGATGGCTAGTGGAATTAAAAGGAAATCCACTGACTCCGATTATAAAGGAAGTCCACTTACAAACCAGCAAAACTCTAATAGATATTTGCCTGCTTTCATTTTTTTTTCCTGAGCATTTGAGTCTTATTGAGATTATGTCAAAATTCACTAGAGGAGCATAGCAGAATCAAATTAAATGCAACTTCACTGTGAACCAATTAGCACTTCATCCAAACAAAAAGCCTATAGAGTAACAGATGCTTTCCACCCTATTTGGGGTTGTGCATGAAGAAACTATGCTCTAAAACATCTACAAGTCCTGTTGCAACTGTTGTACTTTCACCTCTGAAGGCTATCCATTATTTCCAAACTCATTTGGTCTTGGTTATTTGAAGAACTCTATTCTTGCAAGCCATCCAGATCTGCCAGCCAACACAGTTCCCCTTACCTGATCCTCATTACTCAGCTAAAGACTCACTAAAGAAGTGAAGATGTGACCCTTGTATATATATTTAGGAACTTACAGGTCCTACCTGAATGTTTCCAAGGGTGAGATTTTAAAAAGCAGTCAAATATTTGGAAGTAGTTCTTTTTTTTTTTTTTTTTTTCCAAATAGAAGGTTGTGGTCCTAACTGTGCTGTGGAAGAGTTGTAGTCAACATGTTCTCACACTAGACAGTGTCACAGAAGCAGAGGAACATTTTAGCTAGATCTTAGGGAGCGAATATGTGGCCATCAGCTATTAAAGATACTGAGCTGTCCGCTGGCTCTCAAAAGCACTTGCATCAGGAATTACCATCCTCACTCACCATTCTGTGGGAGAATGAGCTGTTGCCAGCAGCGAGCTCTTCCCTAATTACCTCAGACTCTTTCAGCTAGTTTTCAGAAAAGAAAACTAGTCTTTGTCAGGAAAAGAAAGAATTATTTCAGTTTATAATATCAGCTGGTACTTTAGATGAGTAATAATTAAAGAACAGATAAAACATAAGGAAGCTTTGAGGATAAATATTTCGAAACAACTCAAACTCAAAATCATGCATATACACAAGACATTTTTTTTTGTGAGAACTCAGCAGCAATTTAGGTTTCTGTGTAATAGGAATACATTAAAATAAAAAATACAGACACAAAAATCCTTATTATTCAACACCATGAGATCCTTTACAGAATAAATTGCAGCAGCCAATTCTTGATCGTATGCAAGTTTGTGCAGCAAACCTGTAAACTTGTCATCCATTCTGTGATAATGAGCCTATTCCCTATTATAAGCTGAGATGCAAAATTATGATAAACGGTTTCATCAGCTATATTTAATATAAAATTCTCCTTCTGATTTTTCCTCCTTTTTTTCTCCTCTTCATTTATATTTGAGTCATAGTAAGTAGGACAAGTTGTTAAAAGGGTATGACAAATAAATGTCATTGTCCCTAGCATCCTAAATTGTTTCCTGTCAAAGTGAAAGAGTATTGATTACTGAACTGCAACTGTTCCTCTTTTTCTTTCTCCTTTCAACATGTCTTTAACAAGAAGATTTCTCTGATGAGTCTTCATTGTGTAATTTATTGATAAAAGTTCCTAGCTCTTCTGATCTAAATTTGAAACTTTATGGCATGTATTATCCTCCTTCATCTCTTATTCTTTATAAATAGCCTTCTGCCTAACACTCTCATGAATTATTGTTACTTTTTTTTTTTTAAATACGGCTTTTTGAGTTAGAAAGACTGGCATAAAAACTGGTATCAACAAAATAAGATTCTTTGCCCTCCCTGGTTTTTGAGTCTTTTAAGCACACAGGTTTCTCCATGACCATGAAACTTACAACTTCATTAAAGAATAAAATTTTCACTTTATATCATAGAAATACCAGAAACACCAAAAGCTGCAGCATTGAGCAGAACAACCAGGACTTTCACACAGTAGTCAATTTAACATTTAATTCCACAAAGATCAGTACATAATCACAGAGAAAGGAAATCTGAATTCCCATAGTTTCATGTTAATTGTGATTTATATATACCATAGAATCATAGAATGCTTAAGGTTGGAAGGGACCTTTAGAGGTCATCTAGTCCAACCCCCCTGCACACACAGGGTCACCTAGAGCATGTGGCACAGGACTGCGTCCAAGCGGGTTTTGATTTAGCCTTTTTCTCTCCTCTTCCCGCATCAAAGTCCTCCATTTTCAATCACTGGAAATAGAGATGAATATGCCAAACAGGTATGAATATCCTGCCTCAAATAAATATGTCTTGTTCATGAAAACAAGTTTGACTGTAACGAAACAGTTTAACTGTTTAACAAAAATTCCTTTTTTTTTCCAAGTACTCTGTTTTTTTTCACAAAAACTCGCTAAAAATATACTTGTTCTACAGAGCAGGTGAAAAAACACACTGGGATGCCAGCAGACAGGTGAGAAAGCCTACTATTTTTGGTTTTTTTCAGTAACAAGTGGCAAAGTTTTGCAGAAAAAAAAAAAAGAAAAAGAAAGATAATTTTCATGATTTTCTAGTCTCCAGCAAAGGTCTGACTAGAAATCAAAGCTTTTCAACTGTACATCATACAATTTCTTATTTTTTTTACATCCTACATGTTATATAGTGCTATAAAAAGGCAGGATATTGTATCAGTTAATGCCGGTAACCATCTTTTTCAGAAGCTCTCAAGTAAGCTGGTTTGAAGAGGTTGTTGAGGTCCCTTTATGGGCTCCCATCAGTGTAAATCAGCAGAAAATCAAGACTTCTGCTGGTCTGCTTGCCTCCAAGGGACTTTTGCATACAAAATAACCTAAGAGGAAACAAGTGAAAGCCCCACAAACAATGAAGTCCCCTGAAATGGCAAAAGGCAGATAGAGACAGCGTAATTGCTGCTCCACTTCTATCTCTAAAGGCCAATTCAGGGTACAAGGGTGACAAGAAGTTTATTTTAAAGAACTTTAAAGAACGTCTTTTTAGTCTAAAAATACACTACCCCTAATTCTGTTTCTAAATTACTTTATTAAGAAAGAAAGAAAAATAGTAGTAAAAAAAAAAAAAACACCACAACCACCACCACCACCAACAAAACACTCCTTTACAGGCCCCAAAGGCCAATATTATCTTTCTGGAAGAAAAGGGAGGAAATCATTAAGAGACTGTATAACAAGCAGATTCTGAAAGAAAATGGAGAGAAACAATTGGACAGTTAAGACATAGATTTTGCAGTAATACAATACAGAGAGCTGAACACTGAAACAAAGGTAAAAGGGAGAAAATATCTCAGAAAAATGTAGGCACTGCTTTTAAATCATATCATATTATGTAAAAACGGACTTTACTTATAGCACCAGTAAAAAAAAAATCTATTAAAAGAAAGGAAAATATTAAAAACTTAATATGCTTCCAGAAGCTTATTAGAAGAATGATTTGAGATTCATTTAGAACACTAAATGCATTAGGCTCTGAAAAAAAAAATTGCATTCTTTTTACTTTTCGTAAAGGTAAACTAGGAAGCAAATATGAAGAAGCACAAAGTATTAATATTAAATAGTAAACAAGACTAGGAAGAGGGGACTCCATTCATCTGATTTATAATGCTTGAATTACAGATGTGTCCAATTGAGCTAATTGTCCCAATTAGGACAAAGGAAAGAAAAAGGCTCTTCTGGAGTGTCATCCATCTGTTCTGACAGATACCTTTACCAGCACAGACCACTACTTATCAGCCCCGCATGTCGGGTGTCAACTTGTAACAAGCATGAAAACAGCAGTTCTGTTTTCTTAAATTCAATTTTATCAGCACTTCAGAAGGTCTTTTGTAAGACACATTCATTTGAGTCAGCAGAAGCAAAGCATGAACTTTTTTGCCCTAGACTCTTTCTCACAGTTTGCAACAACAGATTGGCTGGTCATTCCTCTAGTAAACCAAATGGTTTTGCACATAATTTCAGGGCAGTGCTCACTATTTACGCTTGTGTTAACATCCTGACTTATGTCTCAATCTCAGAAGACTTTCCAGCACCTAACAGACACTATCTCTAACCCAAATGTAAAAGATGAAGGATCCTGCCAGCATCCTAATTTTTGCACTTAAGTTCCTGCACAATCATTTATCTCTACACTACTGTGTTTCATTGATGAAAATGAGAAGCAAATGGTATGAAATTGTTCCACCAACATCATAAACACTCTAAATCCTTCCTGAGATATAAAAACTCTCAGAGATAAATGATTTTCAGAAAAAAAAAAAAAACTGTGATTCTGCCTTCAAAATTAAACTACAAATATGGTAATTGATTATAACACCATGATCCTTGTATGCTATGATGACTGGTGTTATCATTCATCATATGTTGTTTCTCATAAACTGGGGAAAACTGATATCTGACTAGTGTAATGGCATGTCAAATTTCTAACTTCAAAAAATGAAAAAAGTACTATATCATATGGTACCAAATCATATGACTTTCCAAAATATTTCCAGAATAATTCTCGATTATAACTGAGAAACATGTCATCACTTAAAAATCATTCTTGTGAAAAAAAAAACAACACAAAAGACAAGCAAATCAATCAATCAAACAAACAAAAAAACAAAAAATCTAAGCCATTTTCCAATCTGTTGGAAACTACTTTTCTCAACAGGTCTGATTTCACTTCTCTATATATTCACTTCTGATTTATCAATAAACAAATGTCTTGATCTGAAATGCCCAATTTTTATTTCTATAAGCATGAGAACTTGCTGAGATGGTTCCAAATGGAGTTAATTTTGTAGAAAATTAAGGTTGCTATTTCATTTGCTACCCAGATTAACAGCACCAGTAAACCCAGGTTAATCATTACCATTACAGCACTTGACTTTGAAAGATCAAAACAAAGTAAAACAAAACAAAAACCCCCACACAACAAAAACCTTAATCAGTAGAGACTTGCGCTCACTTTTCCCAGAGTCCTTGTCTTCTCCCAATTAAAAATCTTTAATACATGTTTTCTAAATCATCCCCATGCCCTTCTCTGAATGAGGAAATACGTGCAAATATCACAAACAAGGTTCATTTTCTCTAGAGACTTTAATTCAGCATGAATTAAAGTAGATCCTTGGAAACCTTAGATGATAATTGGAAACATCACTGTTACAAAGGCCACGGAATATTATATTTTGTCCCCTGAACTTCTTTTTCCCCCATCTTCTTTTATTTCTTTAGTTCTCCACACTTTCCTCTGCCAAAGTCATAGGCGTTTTTCCCTTTTCACATTTTCTGAATGCCACTAAGTGTCAGATAAGCAACTAAATATTTCTCTTACCTTTTAAATATTCTCTTTTCTTCTTCTTCTTCCTAAGGTGAACATTTGCAGCCCTCAATTTTTGTGAGGGGTCATGCAAAGGTCTTTCGCTGCAGTACATTATTTTGGTTCCTCAAAATCCTGACTTTAAAACTGCACTACATTTGTGGTCTATCCAAACTCAAGAAATGGAACAATCAACTCCAAAAGAAATGCTACGTAAATTATGTTAAGATTAACTCAACCATTCATAGATCACAAAAAACACGCATTTGGACCAAAGGCAGATATAGCTATCAATCACCTTTAAAGATGTTGCTGTTAAATGCAAGGACCAACCCAACCTTTACATGAACATCAGTGATATCAAACTCTTTCCACAGCTAAAGCAGTAATATGCACCGCAGGTCCTCACGGACAGTCTTCATACTTATCACCACCACAACCCAAAATTGGGCTAGGCCACATAATATGAAATATTTACCAAACCTGAACAAGAATGATTCCCACTATGCACAGCTTTAACTTCCCTATGCTTTTATTTTAATTTATTTTATTTCATTTCATTTCATTTTCTTCAGATACTTTAATTTGGCAGAGCTACCACAGTAGTCAGGGCAACAAAATCTCTCCACTCCTACCCTTTCAGAAAGAAACAAACGTTTTCTTCTTCACCAAAGTCTCCTGAGACCCTACGCGAACTGTTTTTTATTATCTTCCATTTTCTTCATATTTTTAAGCCCACTATAACACTCAAATATATTAAGCAGCTAGAGCAATGTTGAAGATTTCAAAAAGCAAACAAACATTTGTTTTATGTTGGGGAAAAAAAAAAAAAAAGAGAGAGAGAGGTGGGAAGATTTTTCCATCTGTAAGGCATTTGGAGCCACATCCTTTTTGTGATAACACTTGCAAATCTTGGCCCAAGCTGCCAATAAATTAGATCCAGCCATGAGGATAGAAAAGCAGTGGCAACACATAAATCCCCAAAGATAACTGCTACTACCTGGAATACCATATATTATAAATTTGTGAGTTATATATCGCATTTCTCCACAACACACTCATTTGCAGACAGCGTGCTTAGATGAGAACTTGCTTTATGTCACCAACATAACATTCATCATGTGTTTTCTAAAGGGCAGTCAGTAAAATATAATTTTCTTTATAAAAAGGGGCTGAGCCAATTCAATCAATGACCATGCTGGTATATACCATAAAACTTGTCTAATGACAAATATGCTTCCCTTTGTGCCATAAACTATCTCTTATGACATTATTATCTTCCATATGCACTAGGGGGGCACGAAACAAAAATGATGGCAAAAAAGTGCAGGAGTCAACATTTTTTTTTAAAAAAAGTGTAACTGCAGTTAATCTTATTAGGTCAGCACCTTGTATCTCCCCAAAGTACTGAGCTAATAAATTACTTGTCTTCCTTCATACAGAATTTACTGAGAATAAATCAGTGCAATAAATTATCTGATTGCGTTCGATATTGCAAAGTCTATATTACATTTATACTATTCTCACCAAATTTCATGTCCATCAATGCCAAAAATGCTTGTTCGTGTTCTTCCTCCAAACTCAGAATGTAATTTTTCAATCTCTTCATGCTTTTTCCCCCTACTTTGTCATTCTATATATAAACATAATATATTTAAATCTCTAAGTTACACAGTAGTCCCTAACAGCATACTTCTGTGAGAACTTAAAGAACACTCTTACCAAGGAAACATCAAACATTTTTGCATAAATAAAGACATTTATGGCCTATTTGTAAAATCTCTAGTGTTGCAGAGGCAAATAAACACATAAAAAATTGATAAAACACTGCACAATACTTGTTTTAGAAATATTTGTGTCATTCCTGCAGCTACATAACGTTTTTCCTTCTCCTGCATTACAAAGGACCAGTTTTCAAGACAGCAAGGAGATGATTTACTTAGCCTCTGTTTATAAAGCAGTGTGGAGGGGAAAAAAAAAAAAAAAAAAAAAAGAAGGACCAAAAAAAAAAAGAAATCAGTGCTTCCTGCTATTTATATCTTTTCATTGGGTATCCAAAATGGAAGGGGTGAATTGAAAGACTGAAATCCCTGACCAAGATCCAGAAAGAACTATAGTTTAACTTCTTTTATGGCATTCACAAAATATCTTATAGAAATAATTTTTACTGGAAAATCAGGATTTTAAAAATATATTTTCATTAAAAATGTTTAAAAGAATTTTTCAAGATCTTCTTCCCTCAAAGAAACAAATTATTGAAATAAAATGTTTATTCATTCAAAAACAAAAAAAAAATTTGTTTTGAAATGAAAATCTGCCTTTTCGCATTTCTTGTAGTCTCTTAGATAAACCTAATCCTGAAAACTACTACCAGCATGACTTGTAAACTTTGGAATACAATAAATCACAAGTGTAAGAGTGGTTTCACAGCTTGAACATGAAAAATTATGCCAACCAGATAATATAAATAGATTGAAAATAGTGCCAGACTCAACAAACATCCCTGCAGGATAATAGTTATCATTTTAAAGGGGAGAGATGCATTATTTCTGCTGGAGACAGGAGCCTGAAAGTGATCTGTCAATATAAAAAAACAAATAAGAAATCTTGTTATTTTTCCCCTATCAAAAGCTGGTTGAAACAATTGCCACTGAACTTGTCCTGCAGGGAGATGTCAGCAGTGGGTTTTAAACCTGAGAGCTCTTGTTCTGCAAATGTGAGATTTTCATTTTTGACATTAAAAAGTCTGTAGGCAGAAACATGTGTCTATACGTACTCTTAGAGTCAGCAACTTTCCAACTTGGAATGCTTTTGTAAAATGAGAGACACAATGAGAGAATCCCAAAACCTTGGGATACAGATATAATTGGCCTTCATTACATCGAGCACTGTAAAAGAGCCACATGTATATATCATCCAGGAATAGTTCCTAGCAACTGTACCTGGGTGCGGGGAGGTCTGAATAAAAGAAAGAACTGAGAACTGGTGACTAAAGGGAAAATATTATTCTCTGGGATGTTTATACTTCATCTGATGCTGCAGGACACCATGAAATGCAAGGTATTGCTCATGTATGGAATATTTTGCCACCCTAAAGTAGAGGCCCATGTGCTGAAAACCTGCAGGATCCACTCTGTGCCAGCTGGCACCATTTCTGTTAACAAGGACACTAGGTCACCAAGAAAATTAGTCTGGTGGAAGGAACTTAAACATGGCACTAGCAAAACTTTTTTAAAAAAATTGTAAATCCCCCTGCCTGTATTACTAAATACTAACAATATTTTCACTTCATACACAGTGTCAAAAAAAAAATCTCCATTAATTCTGGCAGTCTTTTGGATGTGGTCTAGCCTTCCAAAACTGTTATTGTCCAAGAAAGATAAAGATATATACAATATGAAAAAAAAAAGGATGTGGAAAAGACCCTACAAATGTAATAGACAGAACATGCAATTAATTTAGTTAATATTTCCGTTAACAGCTGAAATGTTCCTCTTAGCAGACCATGGAAATGATGTACCTGCAAAATTATCATTTCTAAAACCTGTGTCAGGGAATATTTTATATACATAAAAATCTATGAAATATATAAAGACAGACTGCTGAGGCTACCAGATGATGCATGATAAAATATTCATACATTAATTAAGCATAACTAGCATTTAAAAAATAAGCATAATTTGGATGTTAATTAATTCTCGCTTCCCTTATCTTCCAAGAGCATATGTGCCATGTCTAACAGCAAAAGACGTTATACTGAAATGTCCTTTGGAAGGAAATACAAAAAAAAAAAGCAAAATACACACACGCTCAGAGATGTTTCCTAAATACGTTCTCCATAATGAGAACTTAAAAATTGTTATATTTTGAACAAAGATATATCCATATAGAAATGCACAGGAACTCTAGGCAAAGGAAAATCTGCCTATTCAGTCCCAGATACTGTTTTTCTAGTGGTACTTTAACAATGTTTTTGCCTTATCTCTTTCTTTGAAAGCCATTTCTATTGCTGTCCTTTACACTGTCTTTCACTATGGAATAATGTTCACTAGGAAGCCAAGATTCGTGAAGCATTTACACTATCTCTGCAAAAAAAAAAAAAAAAAAAAAAGGCTGAAATAAACAGCCTTCCTTAAGCATTACCTTGTACTTTCTCAGGCCACAGCTTGGAAAGACTTCTCAAAAATTAACTGAAACTGAAATCTGTGAGCAAAGTAAATCACTGTGGAGCTTCCATGCTTACCACTGTTCACTTAAAAAAATGACAAACGGAGGCAAATTTCGGGAGGGAGGGAGGAAGGAAGGGAAGGAAGGAAGGAAGGAAGGAAGGAAGGAAAGAGGGAAGGAAGGAAAGAGGGAAGCAGGGAGGGAGGGAAGGGAGGCAGGGAGGAAAAGAAAACACTGTTGCTTTTTCTAAAGCTCTGGTCCTACATTTCCTTAAAGTTTCTGATCTGTCTTCTTTTAGGGAGTATAGAGGTGCAAATTTATAGGAAATACCACATATACAGACAGGAAAAAATGTATTTAGTATTTTGAAAATCTGTTTGTGTTTACAGCATGTCCTTTACACAGGAAGTAGTCTAAATATAATAAAGATAATAATAGAGGACTACTTTAAAGTAGTCCTTTAAATGTCTTTTTTTCCTCCCCTCCCCTCCAATCCGACATCACATTCTACCACTGTTGCTCTTGTCTGCAGCATCAGAAAGTACAGATTTGGTGTATTTAGGCTGGGAGAAAAATAATGTCAGCGCTAAATGATACTTCTTTCTTTACTGCTGTCTCACAACCATCTTTACTTATCAGCTTGTGTTTCACACAGATTGCAGTTTGATACCAAAGGGAGATGAGAAAGTGATTTTAGACAAATCAGTAAGGAAAGACACTTATAAGTGCCACAGAACAAGCAAAACCTCTGAGGACAGTAGTGGCCTTTCTGATATAATTTATTACAGAATACTTAGGAAAATTAACATGAGGGTATACAAAAATTAATTACAATTGAATAAACTAGTGATCCAGTAAATGTGGCATTTTCACCCTGACAGTAATGATAAGCAAGGAGCTGGAAGCACTATCTATTTTTTTTTTCTCCTCCATAAATTTTACTATACTACTTCAATCGAGTATTACAAGTTTGGAAGATGTTTCAAACTATTTTTAGTGCTATTATAAAATAAATTTTAAAAATAGGTTCAATACCCTTGGGCAGAGTCAGACACGAGGCCTATCATCATAGGAAAGGCTCAGCATGAAGGGATTGGTTATTTCAGATAATTCACTTTTTGTCAAAATTAGTATTTTTGCACCACTTTATTTTTTTGAGTTTTTCAATTATATTAAAAAACTATTTTTCAAAAAATTAAAGTTTTTTATAGAAAATTAAAAGATATTCACAAAACCTTTGCTTTCAATATTTATATATTTACAATTAGTAAAAACTTATATTTTAAAACTGCTAAACAGAAATACCCTAATTGTTTTGAAACATTTTTAATTTTTCATTTATGAATGAAGATTTTAACTTAATTTCCTGATAAAATGAGGAAAGATGTTCTGAAACATCCAAAATACTTAAAAAATGGAAAACAACAAGGAAAGGACCCATTCTTAGAGTTGACTTAGTTGACTGAATTTAGACTGAAGGCTTTAAACGCTTTACAATTAGATTTTTGTTTTTATCTACTGCATACTTGTTTCTACTACATGTTTCTCACATTACTACCTGTTAGTAAGATCTTTGCCCAGTTCTGAATTAATTCGTTTTGTCGTGTTCTGTTCTCTCCAGAAATATTTCTCTGTGCTTTACCAATTCTGAGCACAGAACCACTTTTTTTTTTTTTTTTTACCTTTTAATTTATTCTGTAATGACTTTTCTGCTAATATTGAGTCATTTGTGATTTTCAGCAATAGCTAAAATCCTCTAGAGGACATTATCTACACACAGAAATGATAGAGGAAAAGCAGGGTGGGAGGGTGCAACATAAAAGAAAACTGACCCAAATACCACTTGCGAAATGTAGCTGTGATGTCTACGTACAGCTGTCATGTCCTTCCAATCCCTCCTCATTCCAGCTAAACTACAAAAGTGCTTCGCTGTATCTTCATTGCTTCTAAATCTGCCTTTTCTTTCAGTTCAATCAATCATTTTATATGTTGCTCTCCTCTTTTGCCAAGAGTAAATACCAGTTGTGCCCCATTTAGCTATCCTTGCTTAGATTGCTTCATTGCTGTTCTCTACCCTTTTGTGAAAAATGTAATGTCAGTCCTTACAAGAAACGCCTTATAAAACAGTATTTCATGTATTGCTGTTCGATCCAAAGAGATAATGAACAGTAAAGGAGAAATAAAGAGGAACTGCTTTATCTCCAGGTTTTCCATTAAATAGCCCAAAGACCTAAATCAATTGGCTGGACTGATAATGTAAACTGAAAATATTTATGCCATCAAGGGAAGAATTACATTATGATAGTTAAGCAGTAGCACAACTCCCATAGATAAATGCAGAGTGCTAAATCAGTAACTCCTTCTGCTACGAAACAGTTTGGCATATGCGTATTGATGTTTAAAGACAAAAGAACTAAAGCCACAAATTCTGCACATCTGATGTAAAGCTCCTAAAGTTGCCTGATCTTCATTAGGTGAAATGATCCCTTTGTAAACTTTGTGGCCAGTAAAGATCCCAGGCTTGGCATATAGCAGCTGTCGCAATGCCAAGATCACTCATTGCTGAAGAAAGTCACAGCTCCATGAGCAAGCCAAGCCCGTGCCAGGGACATGGACCAAGCACTTCACAGCAACCCTCACCAACAACCTTGTCATCCTATTAAAAACTGCCAAAAACAAAATGATAAAGGGAGATCCTTGTATCCAGAGTTTTTCATTCTGTAACCCCATAGGAACATAAACATCGCTCTGTACAACATATCATAATATGAACTATTAATCAAATAATAAACTACTAATCAAAAACAGGCACTTTGGGGTGAAAATATTAGTATTGATATTTGGAGTGTGAAAACAAGTTTTGGACTCTCAGGCCTGGACATTCTAACTGAAAGAAAACACTCTGGGTGCTGAAGAAGTACTGCACAAACAGTACATACATACATATGAATTAAATGGATAAAGGGAACCCTATAGGTAAACCAAGCTGAGATTACTCAAAACCAGAATATTTTCCTTTTAGTTTATACTTCAGTGGCTGGATTTTGTATAGTAAAAACTCAGTTTTAGTTCACTGAATCTTAAAGAAAGAAATTTCTTATATTTTATCGGTAAATAAGCATATACAATGCCAAATTCAGATTCCATAATGTGGTTAAGGGTTTAAGTTTGACACTTAGTTCAACAGAAATTCATTTTAGAGGAAAATTATAAAATATATGCCCAGAAGAAAAATGTCCTCCCGCCTACAAAGTAAATACGGTATTTGAGAAAATATACACCTTAGATAAGTACATACCTGAAGGTTAGATTTTATCCAAGTTGAAAATATGTATTTAGCACATATTATATGATTTTTACAGCAATTTAGTGCTCCATATGAGTACAGGTTTGTTTTGCAAATTTATAGCAAATTTCTGATGAATTTGTTTTACAGCTAATAATAGGAAAGTGAACACTTTATTAAAGAAAAAAATCCTGCAAAATCATGCTATTCCATAGAAACACTGCCTGGTAGACTACATCAAATCATATCATTTACACTTTCCATTTATCTATTCATTTAAGCCTTTAAACATAAGAGTTAGAAAATCTTAGTGGAAAGGGTTAAAATGAAATGCATTAAATGTATTATTTTACTTTTCACCCTGCAGGAACAGCCATGAGTTTTAATACAGGTGAACATTTGTTGAAGACACTGGTAACAACCTGCCAAATAAAATCCTACGCAAAACCATGATGATATGTACAGTCTGGCTTACAAAGCTGCAGTTCTGGTTTACCATTAGCAGCTATAGTCCTATGACCCACAGCTCTAAGCCAACTTTAAAAAGCCTCTTTGTTAAGCACTGCTATTGCAAATCACATAGGGACCCGCTCCTGCCCACTTCCTATCCTCTGCGTCCTGGCATAAAATACCTTCAGGAATGGGAGTGATGACCACTCTTCCAGGTACTTGCAGATAGATATTGAAGGAAAGTTTCAAAAGCAACTAGCAGGAAAGCAACTGAACTAGATGAAAAAAAAAAAAAAGTCTAATTCCCTGCAGCCCCTCAGAACCTCTTCCAAAATCATAGGTGTCTCTGAAGACTTGACTGTGGATCCCCCTCCAAAATCAACCACAAACAACTTAAATACCTGACACTATCAAAACAGAAGGTCACTTCTCAAACAGTTGTTTAATGTTAAGAATGGGCTTAATTTTGTAGTAGTTGCTCCTACACAGTTATTTTCTTGAAGCTAACAAGATGCAGAAGCTAGTGAAGGAGAATTTAAAGCCTAAAACTGGAGGTGATGAGGGAGGGGTTTTTCATATTCATATATGCTTTTCATATTGTTTCTACAGATTTTGTATTGTTTCTACAAGTTTTCAATCATAAGCCTGAACAGTAATGGTAATGGAAAAAAGAATGTCTTTCTAAAGGTGAGCAAATTCTGTTGACACATTTTGACAGAAATTTCTACTCTGTTTGGTTTAGGTTGTGTTTATGCTGCTTCTGTGTTTGTTTTCCTTGATCTATCTAAGGAACGTGTTTACTGGAAGGATTACTTCCAGATGCAACAAACTTTAAAGTGTATTATAGAGAACAATCACAGATGTTAATTTTGAATTTGCAAATACGAACATTTGGACTTTTATGCTCCCTCAGTTTGGGTATAAACACATACCATATGACTTCTACATCTAGCCAAAATTGGAATACTGAACACCAGGAAGGAGACAAACATACTCAGATCTCTCTCAGAGACATATTTTTTTTGGCAGAATTATTTATGTGGACCCTGTCTGTGAGCTCCTTCTTCCCCATATGAAAAGATATAAGAACCAACTTAGGGAACTGTGACATTCACAAACAAAAAAGAATAAAATTTTCATCTTAATTGCTCACTACAAACAGTTACAGTCAGTACTCACTATGAACAGTATTACAGTCAATGTAATACCTAGATCTCCATAGTTTCCCAGACATAATCACCACCTGTCAACTTGACATCTGTCTGGATTTGTTTGTTTTTTTGCTTCTTCCTCCCTCAAGAGAGATGAGCTCTTTTTTTTTTTTTTTTTTTTTTTTTTAACACCACTTGCTGCTGCTGTCCCATTCTCCAAATCATACACTGGCACAGTATGTCACTGTTCAAATTTAAAGACCGTTAAAGAATTCAGATCTCATGCACAGTTTGGGAACTACATTGAACTCCATCCAGGTCTGAAGCAAATCAAGAAGCAGATCCTGATGATTATCCACTAAGATCCTTCACAAATAAGCAACTCTTGTTGTATCTGTATTGTCATCTCTACAGAAATTTGTACTATATGGATACAAAGCTACCTTGGAAGCCGGGGAGTTTCTTGCTTCACATACTTGCAACATAGTATTCAACCTGTTCTGTGCAGATCTATTTTCAATTGTTTTTCTGATTAGTTGGTTCCTAATAAATACTTAATGTTTGAGGGTTCTGTTTAGAATATTCAGTTTATGTATAATAATGTATGGCATACATTAATGTCTTTCCTCAAAATCAACTTTGCAGATCCCTTAAAAGCAATGCTAACTCCCAGGAGTCTGTGCATCCCAGGTCTAATGCCATTGACAGTGGGCACTGATCCACAAGAGGTTGTAGACTTGGTTCCTGCCACAACTCCTGACCCAATAGCCTGAAACTCTTGGACACTTCCAATCCCCTTGCTGGCAGTGTACTCTGCACCGCTGCCTACGACCCTGCCATGGCACTGTGATAAGCCTGACAATTTCTGTAAAGTGCTAGCAAATTATACTAGGTTCTAAATTATGTTTTTTTCTCTCTGATTTGGTAAACATTATCCCGTTTTATCAGGAAAACAACAGAGCTGGCAAACCACTGCTGCAGACTATGGAAAGAAAAACCCTGTGCCTTCAGAAGAGACTACAGATTGTAGTTGTTGTTTACTCTCTAGACACACACCAGCCCTCAACGTCTCACCTTTGATATATTATTGAATTGAAACATACAAGAAAGAGATTCTTAAACTGATCATTTGCATTATAATAGACAAAACTAAAACAATAATAAAATAGATGTCTGGTGAGCATGACAAGATCTGTACCTTCTTAATAGGACAAAATCACTGTTTTTTTGCTTGTTAAAATATTAGAAAATTTAGGTCACACAGAGCACTTTTAACACAGTTCACTCCAAGGTCACAAAAATCTCCATTCAGTAACACTGATAAAACCCCACTTAGTTTTAGTGGGAATAAAAGAACTACCTTTCTCTGCTATCTTTTATAGAAAGAGAGAAATTAGTTACCAGATATGATAGCAACTGCAAAACAATGGGAAATTTTCAGAAAATAAAACATGAGGCATTGCTGCATCTCTCACTTGTAGCTTGAGCAGATATGAAGCGAAGTGAAGAGAACCATACAGATTAATGTTGCAGCTTGTTTCTCCCCCATCATCATATAGCATATGTGCAAGTCAGGGATCTAAAAGAGCACCAGAATTTAGCGCAACCCAGAGCCCACAAAAGATGTTTCTGAGAACGTAGACTACAATAGCGAGACCCAGCTAGTGCAGCATTTCAAGAACATATACTTTTTCTGAAGATCGCAGAGAAAACCATGACCGAAAAGACAAAGCAAAAGAAGGCCAGTCTATACAAATTCTACATTGGATACAAAAGACCATGAAATAATTATTCAGAAGTTATATTCCTGAGCTGCCTCTAAGAACATAGCACTATCTTTCATGATGTATTTTTCTTCCATGACTAACAGAAATAAATAGTCATTAACAAAAACACAGGAGTCTTCTACTTTTTCATGAATTATGATGCTTAAAGATTATAACCGTTCTTTCCACAGCCACAATGGATTGCTGCAAAATGTCATTAAGTACTTTCTTCAAAGCCATTCTCTTGAAAGAGGAGACTTGTAACTATGAAGTTCAAACACGCCATCCGTTCTGTGACAAATGAATTTTTCTGTGATACACTAACAAGCATTGCCTTTCCACGTCCTCTGGGCTTGCTGAATGCCTGTATTGCATTGGAATGATCTGTCTGTTCATCCTGACTGGGTGATCTATAGCAAACTCCCACCAGGATATCAGTCTTTTTGGACTTCCCCCTGATCCTGATCCAGACCCATAAGCAGTTGATTTTTCCATCACCCACTTGGAGCTCCATGCATTCCAAGTACTCTCTAACATACAGCACTACTCCTTTCCTTCCTTGCCTGTACCTTCTGAAGACTCTGTAGCCATCTGTTGCAGCACTCCAGTCATGACAGTGGTTCCACCACATTTCAGTGATAGCAACTATGTCATAGTTTTCCTGATATGCCAAGGCCTCAAGCTCCTCCTTTTTGTTGTCCATGCTGCATGCACTGGTGTACATGCACTTAAGCTGGGCTACTGAGCTCTCTCCCAATCCTAGCTTACTCCCAGTGATTCCAGTTTTATCCCCTTTCCCCTTCATACCTAATTTAAAGACCTCTCAATGAGCCCCACCAACTCCTGGGTAAGGATTCTTTTCCCCCGAAAGACAGGCAAACTCCATCTATCGCCAGGAGACCCAGTACCGTAAAGACTGCCCCATTGCCGAAAGAAACAAAATTTGACCGCTGACACCAGCTTCTTAGCCATGTGTTGAGCAGGTGGCTTTTCCTGTCCTCTCAGTGTCCTTCCCTGATAGTGTGGGGATAAAGGAGAATACCATACTCCTGCTCCCTCAGCTGATCTCCCTAATACCCTGAAGTCCCCTTTTGATGGACTTCAGGCTTCTCTTGGCAACTTCATTGCAACCAACTTGGAAAAGAATTAATGGATAGTAGTCAGAAGGATGTACAAAGCCTGGGAGCCTTTCTGTGATGTCCCTTACCTGGTCCCCAGGGAGGCAACAGACCTCCCTGTGGGAAGGGTCTGATTGGCAAACTGGGCCCCCTGTTCTCCTCAAAACGGAGTTGCCCACAACAATTACCCTTCTTTTCTTTTCAGTGGAGGAAAGAATACTCTTGAAAGCATCCTTTATTACTCGGTATCAAAGCAAACTGTATGTTGTGCTGTATTGACTGTTTCCAGCAACCGGTCCGATTCTGTATCACAGAACATGAAACATGACCCAGGCAGAATCACAGAAATGATTATATTTCTTTGAGATGGCATATAGAATTTTATTACAATATAGGAAAAAAAAAAACAAAAACAGAAAAACCTATACTTTTCTAAAGACAGTCTATCCGTGTTCCTCTGCCCAAAGAACTTGTCTCACTCTTGATTACTGTAGCAAAACCCTCCTTCTCCTTGAATCCAAGAAAAGATTTAAAAATAACTGAAAGAACCTTTTGGATTTTTATTGGTTGAGAAGGCACCCTTGTTGAAACATTTTCAAAATTATACACACAAAAAAACATTTAATAGAGAATACTATGTCTTTTTTATTTTTTATATCCTTTTAAAGATGTACTTGAATTTTCAACTGGCAAAACTTGTCACAGGTCTTTAACAGCAGTGCCTCTTCATGCTCTGCAGCCTGCATCAGCTGTAACACATGTGATTGATACATAGAAACATTTACCCAGGAGCTTCCTGACAGATTATACCAAACCTTATCTGTCTGCTGTTTATGTAGTCACAAAGCAAAATGCCAAAGCAATGTAACACGTATGATTAGCTTGGCTTCTCTGTGCTCACACACATGATTAGGAGGTAGACTAGAGGAATGATATGTTTCCTCTTTTCTTCCCAGGTCAGTCTTTCTCGCAGGTCAAATTCTAACACTTTGTGATAAATAACGGCGTTTTTAGATGCCTTCTCCTGTCTCTGTAAGGAATTTTGTATCAGTCTCTTTTAATGTCCCTTATGTTTGCATGCCATACTTGCAACTGAATTCAGGATGTATAAGAATGCAGCAAAAATAATTCTTGGGAACACTCAAATATAACCCAAACCATTCCTATAATGGTCAGCTCTTAAAGCTTTTCCAACCACCCACTGTTTCATCCGTTTAGGATTTATTGTTCTTATGTTCTTCAAAAATGTCTAATTTATTCAGCACTTAATCAAACCAAATAAGCCCTCTCTCTGTGGCTAACACAGCTATCTTGTTTTATTTTCATCTTTCGGAATTTAGGGTACATAAGCATATGCTACTGCATGATCTGAAGAAAAGTCTAGCAGTCACCGGGGCTAAGTGAGAATAATCATCTTAGTGGGACACCCAAGCAACATTAAGATTGGTCAGCATATACAGAAAATCTTGGCAGAAGAGGGAGCATTCTCAGAATGTCAGAGGAGCTAAAACTAAGGAGAGAGCACCAGACTGCAAACAAAGTGAGAATATAGAGGGGAAAGCATCAGAAAGATTCTTGAATATATCAGAATTACTTGCCAATTCTCTAAATGCAGTTTCTATGTTACCTGAAGAAACTGATATAAACAGTGAAACTGAAAGAATGGAAATAGGCTGCAAGATAGTAGGAGGCCTAATACGGCTCCAGGTCATTTTCTCCAGGATTTGTTTGCTGCAGATGGTTCCAGGCCATTTTCTCCAGAATTTGTTTGCTTTTTGATTTTTTTTCCATTTCAGTGGTAATTCTTAAATCTGCCCATCAAGAGATGTATTTTATTAGCATTTTTTACTCATCTTGTCCTTTCTATGTATTTATATTGCAGCTAAATGTGTTCTCGGGTTTATCTCATAAATTTGTATCATTTTTAGCAGTAATCTTAATAGATGACCATGCATCCATTTTTATTTCCAACTGATCTATCAATTCTATCACGAAGCTATGATGAGGGTCTACTTGGTTCAGCCACTAGCCAGCATAACTTCCTCTTCAAAACCTATAAAAATCATAATTTACTTCTTCATCTCTATATATTCTATACAAAGAAATACAATAAAAATCCATCACTGTAAATAGAAGTGAGCATGAAGCAGTACTAAAAAATGTTTTAGCTAGTGAAAAGATGGCTACTGAGGCTATTTGCAACAACAATTAACTCTTTTGATGAGATCAAATTGAATTAACCTGGAAAATGATGTTGGTATCCAACCAGCTGTCAACACAAGAGTCACCAATGTTGCTAACTGAATTCAGGTAAGCTGAATCTAGCTTGCTGCTAAGATGCCTGATGAGAGTCATATACCAGATACAGAGTTCAAAAACTTTTTCCTGGAAAAAGGACCAACTTTCTTTTTCATTACAGAGATTCCAGAAATCAAGTTTGTTGTAAAGTAGAAAAACTTAATTCTGAGATTTCCTATAACAGAGCATCTTAAAGATCCTTTTGTTTGAAAAGGTCTGGTTTTGTCAGTACCAGAATGTTTTGTTTCAGTTTCTTTTATACTATATCACTTCAAAACAAACAACTTCTACATTTCAGCAATAGTAGAAACAAGATGTCTTGGTAAGTTTCTTTCGGATCCTCCCACAAGACAACTCCACCATATTTTACGAAGTAGTTCAGTTTTCACTGACCTGTATATTCTCTAACATATTTACATTGAATTTTTTTATGCTAGTCCTGAGTACTAGCTCTAATCAGCTCACAGCAATTTATTTTGCCATTATATGTATCCTGGCTGTCCTGCCATGCTCACACTTTTCAGTTTATCCATTACCAAATTCTTGTAAAGAAGTTTTTCCATTTTCCACCCACCAAACACCTTCAGGCAGGAACAAGTGCATACTAAAAGAGTTTAAAATCCCAGAGAAGGCAGCTATAGGATGCTTACTTGGATACTAAGTAAGGGTTTTCAGAGATCTATACAACAGGTTTCTTACGAACCTTTGGCTAATTCTCTAAGAATTCTTCAATAATATGTGTGAATCTAATATTTCGTCCACAAGCACTCGCATGTACTTCTACTGTAGCTTCGATATTTAGCTCGGGGAAATAGCTGAACCCAGAAAAGTAAATGGGAAAAGGTCTCCAGAAGCATGATAAAATGAAAACAAGGAGAAAGAAGAATGTAAGTAAGCAGATGTTGTTACAAAGACAAAGCATACCCGAAAGTTCATTTTCATATAGTTTGACCAATAAGTTGGATGTTCTATTTATAAAATTATAAAAGCAAACAAAAAAAATCCAAAAGATATTAATTGTAGAGATTTTTTTATGGCTTCTCTTAATCTATTGTTATTCCCTCTCTGAACAAAACGGATAAGCAATAAGGTTAAGAGAGAGCAAGAATTTCCTTTTTATCATGCACACATTTTGGAAGGACTAAGCATTCACGATGCCGACAGTACACACTGTAAGCATATGGAAGTCCACATTCCTGGAAGTGGCAGATGCAGTGTCCATCCATATCTTTGCCATATTCCTCGATGCCATCTGCAGCAAGCTTTCCACTTGCCTTTCCGAACTTTAGGGTCTCTGTCAAATGCTTGTATGCGGAGCTCCAGGTAGAAAAATAATCCTGTGCTCCATTTGATCAAACACAATCTGTGCCCTAGAAACATGAATGGTTTGTCTTTAAGCATGCTACCTGCATACAAAGTTGCATTACTTTCAGTGAAGTACTGCAGTTCCAATAACTTTTTAATATGAGTATGTAGACGGCTGTTATGCACTATGATAAGATTAGTATATTTATTTTTCTTATCTTTTTTTTGGTTAACAAAAGATTATTAAAGTGCTTTTTGCAGTTTTTAAAACCAATTTTCTGCGTTTCTTGAGATGCTTCAGCAACAGACAACAGTGCATGGGGAGAAACCCAGTTAATTGTTTACCAAGCTCAGCAACTCCAATCCACAGTTCAGATAACACAGAAAAAAATGTCATGACTTTTGAAAAGGCTAAAATATAAAGGCAAAAGGAAACAGGCTTTGAACGCCTACTTTAGTTTGCTCAGAATTATACAGTTCAAGGTGTTCTTTGAAAACTTATCACAGAAAATTTGTGATGCTCTTTAAATAAGTTTTCAAAAGATACCTGAGGAAACTAATCTAAATGGATAAGCACTGACTGTAGGATATTTGGATGTACTCATTTTGCTTTAAAAAAATAAAAGGCAAGGAAGCAGCACTCTACCGTCTTGAATATATTTGAGGCTTTCACACTCCCATGCTGCCTAATCTTTCTGTCATTGGAATATGAAAATTTACCTCACCATGATTAATATTCTATTAATCCATGACAAACTACCCATATCACTCACATACTTATGTTCTTGGCAAGTTCCTGAGATATGCCTCATTAAGTGGATTACTTGTCTGATCTGAACACTGTCATGCCATTGTGTTGACAGCTCAGGCGCCTTGTGCAAGACCGTGCAGTGAATGGTCTTTATTAATGCCAGCCTCTTCATGTACCGTCCTTCCAAACCCTCCCCTCTGATGTACGCGAGGCCATCCAAGGTCAAACACTCTGTGAGCAGCTGGGAATGTTAAATGCCTTGTCTGGGTTATTATAAAATTAATTTAAATAACCTCTGATCTGCCTTTGAGATAAAAGAAAGATGAAAAAGTCTACATTGAATGAATATTTTCTCTTTAAACAGAGTAAAAAAAAATTTCATCTGTGTTGGCATTTTTTCCTTGTAACTTCTGAAGGAATTCAGTGCAGCTTAGAGGCAGTACTCTGACAACCCTGAGACTAAAATTCTCCATTAGTTACACATCAGAAACTGTATGGTCAATGGCAGTG
>NW_010586909.1:105637-154441 GCF_000705375.1 Tinamus guttatus | reverse complement strand
CAAGGACTCAGCCAACTCTAAATTTAACAGTGAGCTTTTTAATGGAGTATGAGGCCTTTTGGATCAGGACCTCAGAAAGAGCCTCCTTTTTAGTCCATCTCTGAACTGTAATTGTTTAATGAGGCACAGTTTTGGATGCACTTACAGATGTATTTTTAAGGGGAGTACTGTTCTAGAAAAGGGTGAGAAACTAATGTTATAACCTTTCTGTAAAAATGGAGGAAAAACTCATTATGCAGAACCCTCAGATATCGGTTATTTGACATCTAGGTGTTTTTCATGGAATCAGTGTTTTGGGTGCATCCTAAAGAGGCCACACGCATAATCCGTCCATTTTTTCTAGACATGGCTAACCATACCACAACAATTTTGGCAGGCCAGAAATGTCTCTAGGCTGTTTTTAAAGCTTAATAGTGGTAGTGAACTCAAGCTGTCTAGTCCACTGCTTCACTATCTTTACCGCCAGAAAGTACTTCTTAGTATTTACTATGAGTATACCTTGCTGCAGTTTAACACCCAGTACTACTGGCCTTGTTTACTGTGAACATGGACAGCATACTACAACTTCCCTCTATTCTGCAGTTTTTGTATCATATATTTTACTCCATCTCTAAGTTATCACTAGGAAAAATTGGGAAATGTCATTGATATTTATTATTTGCAATTCCGTTTAATTTAGATGCAGGCTACGCTATTTTATTCATATTTTATAAATAACAAGTTCATTGAGAAAAGTGGTATCCAAGCCTAGTAGTTCCAGCTTTCATTGACATCGTGTACAAAAGTCAGTCTCACTAATTTTGGGTCTATATATTTTGCATCTGAACATATAAAAAGATAAAACCCCTATTTCTTTTATCACTTTTAAAGTATTTTATCTTTTTCCTTCATTGCACACACACATATATATCCTTGACTAGATAGGATAAAATTGACAACAAACTGATTCCCTATGTAATTCCATTGAAGCCTGTGGTCGTTATGCAGTGAAAAAAGTAGAGATGTGGTTTTAAACCAAACTGAAGAGATCCACTTCCCTGTCGCAGTACATAAGCATGGCTAGGTGCCTGACAATACCTCTTCTTCTGTTGTGAATTAGATTAAATGGGATCAAAGCCAGAAGCCCATAAAGCACCTAGTTATTTCTCTAAAAGTGGTTCAGTTTTTTAAATTCCATAGTTCAGGGAAATGGTTGAATCTGAACAAAATCTGTTCCGTATGGAAATGAAGTCACACGTGGAAAACTGCACAATAATATGCACTGTGCTATTAGTCAGCAGCGTTTTTACTGTATAATATAAAACTTAAATCTTTTAAGGCATAAAGCATTTAAAAACCTTGATAAATATCACTTTTACATATTTAAAATAAAAATAAAAAATAGCGACCAAGAAAATATGAACTTCTACTTGAAACCATGATCAAAGGAGCTCCTGGCTCCTAGAGGTCAATTCTGAAAGTCCTGGTGGTTTTGGCTAGGTCAGGTTTGACTCACTTGGTTAACCATTCTGATCTCAAGAGGAGACCTGATGGATCAGTAAGGCATGAACTACCTGAAATACATAGACATAGAGACAGATGGTCAGTCACCAGTTTGACTTTGATCCTAGCTAAGTGTTGCTGACAACATAATAGGACTTGTTCTTTATTAATAACTGGATATAGAAAAAGTTTTGCATTTCTACCACACACTACATAGGTTAACCAACCTTGTAATAGCTATGGACACATTCTTCTGCCAGAAAGAAAATTATCTTGGCTGGAAATCATACCATAGAGGTCAGAAATGAATTGAATTTGACTTGCCTACTGTATCTCAGGAAACACTGCTGATGCCAAGAGAGTACCGTGAGATAGAGCTTGTCACTAAGGGACAGTGGTGTGAATATTTTACTTGTAGCATGTTTTCCTAAACTTAAAATGGCAAATAATTTGATTTTCTATGAATAAACAAAAAGAAGACCGAGTACCCATGACTCTATTTGCTCTTTATTATACATGATAAAAGTCTATGTTTCTGTCTGTAGTACAAGTCATTAAATACTTCTTTCTACTCTCAAATCCCTTAAGGCTGAAGAACAGCCCCTTAGTTACTTGTTCTACCATTGCTATCCCACCAGCAACTGCAACCACAACTGCACTCATGATTCTTCCTCTGGTTATTGGGATAAAAGAAATTGGCCACTGAGATGTTTGTACAATCAGTATCCAAATCTCTGGTGATTTCTTCTAAGACTTTGCAGTACTGAGCTATCAATGAACTATCATGAAGCATGGATTAGCAATGATCTGGAAAGCATGTAATATACCTCAGTAGTCTGCATCCTTTCAAGACCATCCAGGTATGCTGAAGACCATCTTCAAAGGAGACTAAGTCAGTGTGTGTACTATAGCCAATTAAGTTCCATGTAATGACTGGTAAAAACATTTTTTCTTAAGCTGACAGAATTCTTCAATACGAAATAAACGTACCTCTAAAAATAAACATGGTACAAAATATCAAACCAGAGAAATCAGCCTGTACTTCAACCCAAAAGCTTAAGCAAACCTACCAGAGAATCTCAATTCAGAGCACAAGCAGAAACTATAAAGCAGATGATCAGTTATTTGTGAGCAGAAAAGTCTTTCCGGTCTCAGAGAAATGACATAAATCTCTGTGTAATCATCACAAAGTATGGGGAATCTGGTATTTCAGTAACTATAGAGATATAACAAAACTGCAGCTCCTAGATGTTACAGTTATACTGTAAGGTTTCTAGGAAGAAAATAGTGTGCAGTTTAGCAGTGCTCTCTTTATGCACTGTAGTCTGCAAACAGTACAAAAGACTATTTTTCTTCCAGAAACAGGTTATACTGAAAAGTTATTAAGAATTCACTCTTCAGTAATCTCCAGCTTAGCTAATTAGACAGAGATGCTTAACTATATAAGTAAATATTCTTAATCTGAAGAACTTACGTGCATTAAGCTACACTCTGTACTTATGAAATTAACTTTTTCTTAGTGGCAATATCCACAGAAGCCAATTCCTATTATTGTATCAGAAGCTATCAAAAGTGAATTTAGTTTCTTTTTATGCTTTATTTTTTAATTGAAGAAAGCTTTCTATAAATACTATTTCTTGCTTCTTTCTTTTTATTTAATGAAAGATTCATTTTTAGAAAAGATGCATTTCTATTACATACGCTCAAAATGAAATTTGTCACTGCAAAACATTTACTTCCTTTACATAAGCTTGCTGAGATGGCTAAAAATGAATTCCTAAAGCTATATGAATATTTTAAAAGTTTGAATACTACAGAAGGGTTTATTTCTATTCCTTTCTTATGTTTTCCCTTTTACTCCTTCCTAAATTTTTTATCACTGAAATATGAATAGCGTAATACACTCCATTTGCTTAAGCCTAAGGATGCCCATTAACCATACATATTTTTATATCTGCATAACTTGCAGTTCACCTATTAAATACTTTGCGGTTCAGTTCTACTGATGTTTCTGGGTACGAACACATGCAGACTATATGAAGAGCTGATAATTATAAAGCACCTTGTCTCACTGTAGCTTCTTGTTTTCACCCAGTAACCTCTTGATTATGAATTGAATTTTTAGAAGTTCTGAGCATCCGAGGGGTGGCTGATGTATATGAAGTAGCCCACACTGACATTTATTTCAGAGTCTCATCTGAGACTCTGCATGCCTGAGAAGAAGATATTAAAATTACTGTATAGTTCTATCAAGTGTTGACTGATTTTTTTCTTTTTTTATCTCCTTTTTTTTCTGCTTTCGTTTCATTTGCAGGAACCTAGCTTTCCTATATTCTCGGAATATATATATGCATGCACAAACTTAATTGCATATATACAAAAGGAATTTGGATGCCTAAGTCAGGCAATAGATACTACTAACTGGGAAGCTGTTCAAGTCTTTTTATGCAGTTAGCTAAAATACTCATATATCCTGGAGTGTGGTAACTACTTCCTTTTAAACCCACGTACGAGTAACGCATTCAACCAAATTGCGAAGATGCTCTAGGCTGGATTTTAAATATCTTCCTGTGTAAACACCGTGGTTCCCCAAAATACACATAATTTCAGGCTGTAATAACTTTGTTTGTCTACCACCCTCTGTGGTTATCAGAATTATTCAATGAGATGCCAAATTCGGAACACACATTTTTCCTCTGAGTTTGTGTAAATCAGTTCCTGTGCACCGTACTCCTAACATCTAGTAAAGTTTTTCTCTTTCCTAATCCAGAGCACAAGATTTTCATTAGAGTAACTCTTTGGCTTACAAACCTTTTTCTATCATCTTAATTGTCCATCAGGCATTTCACTCCGTAAAATAAATATTCAAAATAGAAGCCAGAACTGTTGGATCAGAGATTATAAAAATTCTAGGGATATCTAATCAGCTCATTCATCACTGTCACAGATTTCTAGAAGCTGATTCAAAACTCCCAGCCACCCATGTATTCTCCTAGGAACTGTTTTCCATTGTTTTCTGCCAAGATGTCAGCAAAATAACCTATTCATAACATTTTGAATCGCACAATTTGATGATGTTGAGGAAATGAGGCCTGCAAGGAATGTCTAGTAGCTTCATATTACCTACAGAATTTTTTTGGACTTAAAGAATATCACTTCTTTTGGAAATGTATCACATGTACTTTCTGGAAAAAATTATTTACAAAATAATACATCACTCATTTTTATTTTCTCTTTGTACATACCTGAAATACTAATGCTCTCATAAATATGCAGAATACCTAAGATTATGTTTCTTCTCAATTCTATATTGGTTTCTAGCTTTCTCTTTCCTCCCACTAAAATAGATTTTTCTAGGTAAAATCATAATAATAATAATAAAGTTTCCATTTTAACTACCACTTCTTTTGGGTAAATTAGGCAATATTTTTAAAAACGTTCATATTGGTCAGATAGGTGCACTGTTGAGATAGACATCATGCAGAGTCACAAAATATCAGCATACTAGACAAGTAGACAAGTACCTAAGTAAGTCCTGCTCCATAAACAATCCAGACTTACTCTGTTCACATGATCATAATTGCAGGCGTACTGAGGAGCAGGGTCTCCCTGACGCTGAGCCAAAGACCCTTATTTAGGGTTAAACACGACTTAGAGCTTCCGAGCCCGGAGCAGCCCCTGCCCTGCCCGGCAGCACGCGGAGCCCAGCAGCCCAACCAGCCAGGGGATCCCGCACCGACCAGCCACGAGGCGTTTTGCCCCCGCGCCCCCCGCGGCCCCCGGGCCCCCCCCCCCCGCCTCTCCTGCTCAGCCCCTCCATCGGCGGAGGAAGCGCTGCCTGGCACCGGCCCCAGGCTCAGTGCAACAATAATGTCTTTCCCAGGGGCCATAGCTTCTAATGTACTCATTAGAAAAAAAAAAAAAAAAAGAAGACTTGAAAAAAATCGTTTAGGATCATTCACTTGAGGCAATTCCTAGATCAACAAGGCAAAAATGCAATGCATCAGTTACTAGTACAGTGGAGTTTTGTTCATAAATATTAATTAATAGTACCTTCTCTTCATTTGAAGATAGAACATAATTTACAATGCATATATACATATATCTTAATTCAGATATCTTCCTCCTAGAGCATGCAGGTACTAAGTACTTTTTAATGTGTGGGGTAAATAAGCATATCTATCTACAGGTTAAAGGGAAGGTAAGGAAGCCCCTTAAAAAAGCACTGTGCTCATTAGTACCAGCTTCTTGAAATACAGAGTAAAGACCCTCCCCTTGATTAACATTTCAAGATTTAGGAGGTACAGTTCAACTTGATATCAATGTGTTAGTCCGTAATCTCAATAATCGCCCACACACTCAACCTGGTGGGTTGAAAAGCAAGCTTTTATTAGCCGGCTGGTGGCGGACCTCTTACAGTTTGCCTGAGATCTGCGCCGTCTTGGGAAAAGTTCGTGTTTTTATAGACAGCTGCAACTCCTTCATACATTATTTGCAGTTACCAGTTCTTCATGGCTGATATCTTATCTCATGGTTGAAGCAAGAGCACGGTGACTCAGCATAAGTAGCAAGCTATGTTCACAGAAGCAAATAGCAAAATTAGGTACCTAGTCACTTCAACCTTATTAACCTCTTACATGGCCCCTCTTTGCACAGGGTCCTACAAATGCCTGTTTAGCCTCACGAAATTTCTCCAAAATACTAATCTTTTTTTGCAGGATTGGAAACTGAGAGGATCAAGTAAGTGCCCAGCAGCTCAGAGTTTAACTGCCTCTATATCCTTATCTTGCTGACATAGAATAATTTACGTTCTCGCACTAAATCGATGTGGCCACCTATACCATTATAAAACAGGCCTGTCTTTTCTTCTAAACTTCTAGATAAATAAGGAGGAAGAAAAACATCCATCTTGTAATAACTATACCTGGAAAAAGCTTCTTGGTTTCAATTTGCAGCATGGTGAACACAGTAGGCTTAAAGTGCAAACAATTTTTTAGATATTTTATGGGGAGAATAACTCACAAATAAAATATTTATACAATGACATGGATACTCAAAATAAGCAAAGAAATGGTGAAAACAATTGAGTGCACTAAGATTTCTGGATTAAAAAAAAAGGAATAGAAATATACAAAGCTCCCCCCCCCCCAAATAATTTTTAAAAAATCCTGTTTTGGTTTCAAGGCTACAGTAGTAACCCGCTTATCCACAAATCAATGGTTTGTACATTGGAAAACACCCTTCTAACAAAGCTGAGCATGCAGACTACCAGAAGAATAGGCTCCTGGAGATGAAAAATAAGGAGCAACTGAGTTTTAACCTTCCTATTTTTTCTTATGCTATCAGACAAAATAATAGTCAAAAGCTATCCTGGAAACATAAGTATTTTACATATAAGTTTACATTTAATATATAATTTGTATTAAAATAACGTTTCAAGACAGATGGGAATCTGGCTTTTGTAAGATAACCAGATAGAATATATAATATGACACTTCACAGAATCACACAGAAACACAGAATGGTTGAGCTTGGAAGGGACCTCTAGAGATCATCTAGTCCAATACCCTGCTCAAGCAGGGACACCTAGAGCACGTGGCACAGGGTTGCATCCAAGTGGGTTTTGAAGATCTCCGGAAAAGGAGACCCCACAATCTCTCTGGAGAACCTGTTCCAGGGCTCTGTCACCCTCACAGTAAAGAAGTTCTTCCTCATATGGAAAAGAAACTCCCTGTATTTCAATTTGTACCCATTACCCCCTTAATCTGTCACTGGTCACCACCAAGAAGAGTTTAGTCCCATCCTCTTTATATTCTCCCCTCAGGTGTTTATACATATTGAACAGATCCCTTCTCAGTCTTCTCTTCTCCAAGCTAAACAGGCCCAGCTCACTTAGTCTTTCCTCATAAAATAGATGCTCCAGTACCTTAGTTATCTTTGTTGCTCTATGCTGGACCCTATTGAGAAGTTCCATGTCCCTCTTACACTGGGGAGCCCAAAACTGCACACAACTCCAGGTGCAGCCTCACCAGAGCTGAATAGAGGGGGAGGACCACTTCCCTTGACCAGCTGGCAACACTCCTCCTGATGCAGGCCAGGATCCCATTGGCCTTCTTGACCACAAGGGCACATTCCTGCCTCATGGTTAACTTGTTGTCAATCAGAACTTGCAAATGCCTCTCCATGGAACTGCTTTCCAGTAGGTCAACCCCTAATCTGTACTGGTGCCATGGATTATTCCTTCCCAGGTGCAGGATCCTGCACTTGTCTTTGTTGAACATCATGAGGTTCATATCTGCCCCTGTCTAGGTCCCTCTGAATGGCGGCACAGCCCTCTGGTGTGTCAGCCACTTCACCCAGTTTGGTATCATCCACAGACTCATTGAGGGTGCACTCTGTGCCCTCATCCAAATCATTGATGAACAAGTTGAACAGTATTGACCCCTACTGATCCCTTCACTTCTCTCCCAATGCTAGAACACTGAACTGAAGTTTATCCAGTATAATTTTGATTTGACTAAAATACTAGGACATCTGCTTTTGTGTAGTCTCCTGTTTCAGAGTTAAATGTCCCTTTTCTCTACTTCTCATTATCTTTAAGAGCCTGGGGTAAGCCTCTCCCATACTTCTGCCAATGCATGCTTAAAAATTATGCCCCCCACCCTTGATCTGCTCCATACTGAATTTTACTCGCAGAAGTCCTTCCTGCTAAAGGTCAGGCACCTGAGAGAGTCATCTTTATAATTTAAGCCACTGTACGCTAACTCTGGCCAGAAATCCTTTTCACACATTTCTTCCAGAGGAAGAAGCAGTTGCAAGCAAGGTGGAGCACCCAAAACATATATTGTACAAAATAGGAAGTGCAGAAATGTAGTTCCGGAAAAAAATTACTCATCTTTTTGTTTCTAGTTTTACTCCTTCCAGTTTTTCCCCTTTGCATATCAATGAAGGGTAGAACAGAATTTAACACTGAAACCCCCTGCTGCATCTCTTCCTTCTTATTGTTTAAGTTAAAAAGCATACCACTCATATTCCTGTGTTACCAAATGTATAAGCTCTGAAACAGCTGTATTCTTCCTCTGAAAATCCAGGGATGATTACTCTGTCCATTTCGGAGGGAGAAGATCTATCATCACAGCTGGAAAATCGCAAATGAACCATTTACCCTTCAAGCAAAAACACATACATGAGAACTTTTCGCTTTAAAGGTAATCCGCAACTCTCTCTTCAATAAATGGCATTGTGGTAAACAGAACTCAGTGCATTTATGGTAGGGCCATGCAACACTGAGTCAGGGAAACCAAATTCTCTGTTCACTTGGAAAGTATGGTAAGTCAGGACCTCCCACGTACATTGGGATCTTGGAGATCGCTATTCATCTCATGAACCTCGAAGTCTACCATCCCCAATTTATTTTTTTACTTGAATCCCACCCCACGGACACCCAGCTATTACCTGAAAGCAATTTTTGAAAATCAATCATTGATCAATCTGAATGTATCACTAACCTGACTTCATGTCCCATCCTAAATGTTATCCAGGATATGAAAACTTTTTAATAATAGATACTATCATCCTTGAATGGACCTGGAGTTCTGAAAGTTATGCCACCATCCTCAGTAAAACCTTGTTCAATATCATAAATGTTACCAATTTCTCAATTAAGTTTTCTGTGTATGCTGTTAATAAAGTTGAAGTCATAATATCCCTATGTATTCTCTGATGCACAAAATGGACTTTTTTTTTTCCCCTAAAGAAATTCTTTCATTTTCAAACAAGACAGATCTTGGGCATTTATCCACCAGATGCTCAAGATAGCATTAGCTCTATGATCTCTGCCCATGGGAAGACTACTTCAGCAAATCCATATCATGCACTCCCAACTGAGGGTTCAGCTCTTCTCCAGCTGCTCTACATAATGGTCTCTTGTAGTCTCCTAAGCAGGAGATCTCCCAATCCACACCAGAACATTTGTGTTAGGAAGGGAATCAGAAGTGCCGCGGGTTGTCCAGGGAGATTATTTTGTCTAGAATATCTAAATATTGTGAAATAAAGCTTCTGGATCTAACTGGCAAAGTCCCATCTTGCAAAGGAATCAGAAGCAGCTGTTCCCATTTTAAAGGATGTCACTAACTTCATGGCCAAATTCTATAAAGTCCCTATGTATTTTTAAAAAGGCAGAACTTCTGTTAGCAATACAGTCTCTCCTCTGATCATCCTTAAAGCCTTCTTTATTGTGCCTAGAAAAAAAATAACCCTTGAACAACCCTGCAGTCCTACAGTGTACCATGAGTAGACATTGGCATCAGTTTGCTCATCTTGGTATCTTGAAACAAAATGCTTCCTATTATCAGGTACATCAATGTGCATCCAAGCCTTTTTATTAACGTATCTGGAGCTCAGGGATGCCTGTTGCTGAGCCTGTTCCCTGCCTCCTGCAATCAACAACTCAAAGCACCTAATCAGTAGCTGTCCTGTTAAAAGGATAACATATCCCCAGATAACCACCGTGGTGTTCAACATAAGCACTCTTGCTATTGCCATTGCCCTATATGCGGCTTCCAGCTTTTATTTGGGCATGTAAAATTTCAGCTTCTGACCTCCCAGAAGCTCACGTACAGCCGATGAGGCCATTACCCGCAGCTGACTGGGATGCATCTTCACCAGGCCCTACAGCGCTTTGGCTGGTCAGCCTTTGCAAAGGCTACACGTAAGGATGCTCATCCTACACCCCAAGCATGTACAGGAGTCAAAGTATAAAACTTTGGGAGGAAAATTGACTTTGTCCAGCTGTTGTCTAATTGCTGTCTGCTGCATAGAGACCACTGATTTTATATTATTATATGTTAAATGTCAGTTGCTGTAAGGCTTGAATAACATGCTTACTATTGCATAATTTTAAGTGGAGCCCTGTAGATTTTTCTGTATAAACTTCCTAGGGACATGTAACTCATAATCTCTCTGTGTCTATGATAATTTAATATCTGCTGCTTAACAAGATGTTTACATTTGTATGTACTCCAGAATAAGAAATTTGCCAGTTTTAATTCAACTACATATAGACACACAAAAACTATATAACCTGTCTGGCTGTTGATATGGGGCTACCTTTTCTTCCCCAAGACTTTTTTGCCCCTCCAATAGTTACTAATATTGTCATTAAAAGTTGAATAATTTCATTTGTTTGGCTTTTTTTTCTTGGCTTGGCCACTTTTTTTCTCTCGCTCTTTTTTATGATTTTGCCATTGGTTAGAAACAGAAGTCTGAAAAAAACTTCAAACAACCATTCTGAAATTAAATATATTTGTTTGCAAATTCTCATTAAAGATGTAATGTTGAAAAATATTATATTTTTGAAAACATATGACCTTTTAAATGAAAACTTGTTCCAAAAATCTTACCTAATTGAAGCAAAATTTAGTGTATCTCAAATTAACTTGTTTTGATAGTTAAAAATTGCTGTTAAATATAAGAATTTATATATTTATGGATTTTTCCTGGGCACACTTCTTGAACAAGTTTCTTCTGTTATAAATTGTGGGGATGTTTCATTTACTGTTAGAATCTGTCAGATTTTTTTCTTCCCTCTACAGGACAAAAGAAATAAAAGATAAATGTTTTTCATGTTCAAAGATGAAATATGACCACAGCAGATAAATCTATTGTAAATTATATGCATGTTTTATGCATATAGAGAATTACTTTGATTTCAGAAGAAGTTTATGTACATAAAGCATCCAACCCTCTTTCCAAAAATGAATGCCACTCAGGGTGCTCCCCTTTTTAACTTATTTTTGAATATGGGATCTATTCTATTTTTAACTCCCAGTTTAATTCCATGTGAGAAATACTGTAAAGACAGTGAAGATGTTGGGAAAAGAGAGGGAATTAAACATTCCTAGAGACTGCACCCCTTTGAGGATGGAAAATATCATTCTTTTCTACTAACAGTCTACAAAGCAGGTTTATATAATAGTCGCTGATGCGACTTTCCATGAGACCAATGTGCAAGAATTAACATGCCAGCAACAGCCATGTGCCTCTGTGTGGAGCTAACAGGACTGCCCGTGGTGCCGCAGCACTCAGTACCAGCGAGGAGATCAGAGTTGAGACCTGTCTGCGCTCAGCGTATCTGACTGCCTTAACCATGTGCCGGCGCTGCCACAGTACATCAGCAAAGCCTCTCATCTGAAAAACCTCTCTTTTTGACTCCCACTGCTACCTGATATCTCAATCAAAGGCCAAAGCAGGCATGGCTGCTTTCTGTGACAGTTCTTTTCTGTTTGAGAGCTGCAATTTGCAAGCCTACTTAAAAAATGTCAAATAAGCCCTTCGTTTTGCTTTTACCAAGGGAAAACACAGAACTTTATGCTTCTCAAACTTAGCTTAAATCACAAACACCTGACAGATATGTAATTATTAGTCGTTAAGTGAGATACTGATATATCGAGATATTGCGAGGTAACATAATTGTAATGCCATTGAATATACCATCACATAGATAGTGTATCATCAACCAGAGATTTCCAAACCTATATACATATAAATTACTGTTATAACTGATAAGCCAACAGGAAACATCTGTCAGTGGTGGTGAACCCACTAACAGGAACCACCTGCCACTATCTAGGTCATTACAACCATGTAACTGTCGATTGCTGTAATATTTCTGGCAAATATCCAAAATCCCAAATTGCATTTTAACAAATTGAACTGGAGTCCAAGATTATGTGTAACTTTTTTTTTTTAATCCAATAAACAGATTTCCTCATGAACATCACCAGAAAAATACCAAGGACATTTCTTTCTGCATGATTCTGCAGTCGTCTTTTCAATTCAAGGCATTTTTAAAGAAATGTCACTTTATTTTATTTACTACAAATAAGACAAGCGTGGGAAGATACTAGTCATTAAGTATTTGTGTAAGGATTGTTTAAGAGCATTAGTTTCTACATTGTCTCTCCATATACACCTTTCTGTTTATTCCCCCTCCCACTTTTTCTGTGCCCATCAGCTTAAAAAAAATTGTTAAAATACTTTTAGCAGTAATGTCAAGACTGAGAACTTAACCTGATTTTTTTAAAAAAAAAATATTCACGTAAGGATCTGGCAGACAGTGTCTTGCCTATAGCAAAGTATATAGTTACTGCATGGCTAAACAAGTCCACCCTTGAGACAGACTTAAAAAAAAAAAAAAACTTCAATTGAGGACATTTATGCCAAATACAGCTCTGAAAATGAAAGTTCCGCTGCAGAGATGATTCACATAGCACTTTTAAAAGATAAAAGCCCTTGCGTCTTACATTGTTCTCTTTAAAACTGTCCCAAAAGGACTTAACACTTGTACATATAGAGACAAATGTTATTTCTAAGGAGATGGGTATCATATCAGCATAAACCTATTAACATCTTATATCCAGAACATTGATCTGAGAACTGGGACCTCTCTTCTCTTTTCCTAAATGTGTCCTGATTATTTATGTCTAATGTTTAAATAAAATTCAGCATCACAAGAGCTTAGTTTCCCATAGTCCCAGAAAACTGGTCCAAAGGTTTTACTACATGATGCTGTAAATTACCGTCAGGACATATTTTAGGACTTCCCTACCTCCATGAGGTAACATACTGAATCAAAGTATCTGCCTTGTATCAAAGACAGGGCAAAGCAGATGCAAAACAGAATTGCTTCTTATTATTCACTCTTTTCCTTTCCTAAAAAACACAATTGCCAAGGTTCTCTGTCATTTAACTTTCCAGCTGAACGACTTTTATTTATTGGCACAGAAGAAATGAAAGTTTAGCTACGTAGGAAAATTAAGTCATGCAATTAACCTGTATAAAATCTTTTCACAACAAAACTATTGAATCAATTTATTTTTCTTTTTAAGTTTTTCTTTTGCCCTTTTTAAATATGGCAATCTCATTACCTGTTTCCTTCAGTATATCAGTTACACTGAAGTTGTTAATATAACTTTTCTAACATTTTCTGATCCTTATCTAAACAGCTTGAGCTCTCTGTTATGCTAACATAATATTTACTTTATTAAAGCACTAAAGTATGTGCCAAATGAAAATTGGACAAACATTTCCATTGTTTTCAGTGGAAATTGTCACAAATACTTAGAAATGTTTAGAGTGCTTTTGTCCATACCTGTATGATATTGAAAGTGGGGAAGAAAAGAATGGGGAGTCATCCCAGTAGAAGACTACTAGATGGAGATGGTTGTTGACTTATCTCTGCCTGATTTCATGGTATTCTGAACCCAAATGACTAAAGCAGTGAGTTGTCTCATCTAGAATTGCATCTTATTTTCACTAGTGATTCTTAATAATATACCAATTTCATTCATTTTATCTTAGCCCTGTGTGGCTATGTCATCAGTACTTATCATCTTTCCCACAAGTATCTTTCATTTACAGTCCTAGCTATAGTACATCAATGGAGTTCATCAACATTAGGATTAATGAGTGCCAAAAGAACTGTCTTTTACAGCCAAAATAAATTCTTCCAATACGTTTTCTTCTTTTCTCTTTACATCGTGATTCTTTATAAGCTACAATGATTTAAAGTTCTAAACATAAAAATGCTAACAGAAGAATTCTCCAATGTATTATTACTCAAATTTATTACAGCAGCATCACTTCTGTGGGCTGAGATTCACAGCCCCTCACTCTCCTGAGTTCAGAGCCTTGTCACCCTTCTATAGATGAGCAAGAGTCACTTTGCAAATGAAGGGTCCAGATTTTAAATTTGGTATCTTTGTAGATTCAGTGGGAGGGATTTTACATTATAATCTAATTCATAAATATCTATATGACAGACATAGCAGGTATTGAGGAGATTCTATGTTAGGTCTTAAAGTCTCAATTCAAAAGATTTTAATCTCATGCCTTCTGTGCTCTGAAGCCTAAATGTTGCAGGCAGTGTTTCATCACCAGTGATACTGGGTTTATTCTGTTCATAAATTCATTACGCAAATTATAAACAACACATTTCTTCTTACTGGCCTATCATGCTGTATTTTTGTAAACCCGTCATTTTCTGGCAATCTTCCATTTCCAACTATGGAATTTGGAAATCTTTTATTTGACTTTCCCTAGGAAATCCATGAAAATATTGCTTTTCTAACATCTTAGCCCATACAAAACATTTTTAACATTCTCACAGCATTGCCACAGTACTTACATTTTTTCTTATGCTTGTCACTTAAAAAAAAAAGAAATGAATTTTGTTTTGTTGTGCAAGCCTAAAAATGTTGTATTTTCATAGAACTCTGGTAACAGCTATGTTAATGAAATTGGTGTTGCAAGACAGAGAGAAATAAGCTCTTAAAATATTAAAACAGTATTTGTTAGTTGAATGAGTTGTTATTATTTGTTAGTTGAATGATATCTAATAATAGTCACAAAATAGTCACAAAAATTCTCTTGACAATTTTTTCAAATCTTCCTGCAAAGATTAAGATGCAATCTTTAGGAGATTTAACTGTCAAAATTTAGACCTTTCAAGCTGTCATTGAACAGCCTTAAAGTTCATGGATAATTAATGACTGCATAGTGGGAACATTTATATGAGCATAAATATTAGCATTTCAATGTATTAAGAGTGAGATTGCACTCATATAATTTACATTTTGTATAGAATTTTATGTTGATAAATAGTGCAGTTTTCTCTATTGTTCCATTCTATGACATATAATTAAAAATATTGGATATATTTAACTTTAAAAGTGACCCCTCATCATTATAATTTTAACAGTATTGATTTTTTTTTTACTTCATTTTTTTTCCTAATGCATTTATTTTGTTACTTCCCTAAAACACTCCAGACTATGTTCTTCCTTCTCTGTAAGTCACCAAGTAGAATGTGACCTCTAAATCTCATCATTAAAGACCTTTTTGATCTCAGGGAAGAATTTTCTTGATCACTGTTAATAAGCAATGCACTGAATTCAACTCTCAGATTTGGAATGTAGATAAACCCTAGTTTAATCGGGCAAAATGAATTGAATTGGTATATTATTAAGATTCACTAATGAAGATGAGATGAGATTCTAGATGAGACTGCTCATTGCTTTAGTCATTTGGGTTCAGCATACCATGGGTGGCAATCTCTAAATCTAGGCAGGGATAAGTCAACAATCATCTCCATCTAGTAAGCTACTGTGATGGCTCCCCATTCTTTCCTTCCCCCACCTTCAATATTACATCGGTATGGTTGCAAGCGCTCTAAAATTTTCTAAAACCAAGAAAAAAAAATGTCACACTAAGCTAACCAAGATGAAATGAAAAAAAAAAGTTCAGTGTAACCTGAAAAAAAAAATCTGTAATGTAATAGGGATCTATAAAGTTCATACCTTTGCAACAAATGTTTCACAGTGTTAGGAATCTTAATATTTCCTACAAATACTAAAGACCCTGAAAATTTCCTTTTATATTTGGATGGAAGTCAGTAGAAATAGTCCCAGGACAAAGGATTATTCATATTAAGATTACATACAGAGGTGAAAGGTGCAGGAACAGAAAAGTAGGCATGTGTAAAGGGCCTTAGCAGAGGGATTATTATTTTGTCTTTGGTTACTTTTACTGCAATCAGTACTGGAAATCCAAATATAGTCCCTTGCCTAAGACCACAGATAGCAAAAATGCTATGCAAGACAGTATAAATAATCGAAGAAATAAAAATACCAGATAATTAGGCTGCACATGATCTGAAAACTTTGGAAAGCATCTTTTACCCTCCCACAAAGCAGGTATTACATCTCTTTCTGTTTAGGATTCATGGTAGGGCCTGTATCTTCCCTTTTTGGTGGCACAGTGTATGTATGTGATCTATTTGCATGAAGATAGATCAGCCTTTCTATTTAACTGCTTCATGATATTGTGCATGCAAACGGGCCTTGAAGTATACAAGTGAATTCAAGGTACACTCCTGATTTCAGATAAACTAATCAGCATGCTAATTACACAGAAATGCAGGAAAGGAGCATTCATTACAGGGAAGGGAAAGAAAAAAAAATCCATACCTGTCTGAAGTTTTACATGTTCCTCATTAAATCTCCTCATTGCTATAAATAAACTTATATACATTACATATATATATATATATATACTTATGACAGTGTATCTCCGAGGTACATATGGTTCCTCTGAAGACAATCTGTATTATAGTGGTTTCTTATTTTTTATCTGTAGAAACTGCATTGAAATCCTACTGCATTTAAACTAGCCCTTGCAGTAGTTCTTTCTGAGACACTTTAGAAAACCTCCAATACCTGTAAGGGTATTGAACAGAAATCTACTGCTTTATATCAGCAGTTCTTATATAACAGCCTTCCTTAAGGTACCTTAGACGTCTGCTGATTAGAAAACCTAAAAAAATTACCTAATAAAAGAGTAACTGGATAAGTCGTAATTGCTACCATCAGAGTAGCAGAGCTCCTGTTTTTTAAGGGAGACTGTCAGGACTGAAAGGATTGTTCAGAAGTGTGCAGAGTTATTATTTCTCTAGCAAACTAAATGAGATTATTAGAAGCAAAAAGAATAGATTTCTCATCTGAACACTTCTTTTCAAAGATTTCTTATTCAGTGGCCTTATTTTTATTATTGGCCTCTAAAAATAGATTAATGCACAGTTCCATAATGAAAACTATTAATTTTTCTCCCTCCATAATTCAATTATATAAATTAAGTATTTAAACACCTTTACCACATTCTGTAACACTGGCAGGCTTTGCCAAAACAGCTTTCTACTTTGATCCATCTGTATAATGTCAAAGAATAGCAAAGAATAATTGTGAAGATATAAAATCAAAATCCAGGCAGTGCTGTATTTCTGTTCTCTGCTTAAGGAATTCTCATCTTTGCTAACTGAATATATGAAATTCTCTGACTAGAATATTAGTCTGGATTTGGTCCAGGATTGATGACTTGCACTAACTCTGCCTACTAACATTACTACTGAATACTTAGCTAGGTAGAATTTCTGGGCTGTGGTTTAGTTGAATGCACACTTTTTTTTTTTAATCCACTTTATCAAAGAGTATTCTGTGGCACAGTGAGATACTCTATGACTGGTATACTTCAGACATTTTCCACAGTACCAGAAGCTTTCTGTAATTAAATGTTAAGATGAATAGATAGAAATAGTTAGTTGAAAACAATCAGTTCCATAAGTTGGATAGAATAATACGTGCTTGCGATAACAGGAGTCTAAAACATGCGTTTAAACTGAAAAATCTGCAGATAAAGATATGTTTCCAAATAAAATTTAAAAAAAAAGAAAAAAAATCTTCATTATTCTGAGCTGAGGTGCTTCTGAGGTACATCTGTTTTAAACAAGATCTGAGTACTTTTGCTTTGTAGCCTGATATGTTTCGTAAGCATCATAGAAGACTTTTATAGTGTAATCATAGGGAACACAGGCAACATTGACTTCTTGGGAAAATGGGGCAGGTTCAAAAGGTAAAAAGTTTTTTTCTTTTTTTTTCAAGTGGAGAGGATACCCTAAAGTTTGAGGAGGTGTGAGCCCTCAAAAAGGAGCAACTCTATAAAAGTTGAACTGGAGAGCCTGAAAGGATTTGGAAATGTTCTTCATGTGAAGAAGATGCTTAGCATGCAGCTTTTCTAGCAGGTAGTCATCCAAAGCCAGAGGGAAACACCAGCCTGCTGCTTTCCTCTCATGGAATTTTCTCCCTCCACTTCAGTATTTAAGCTGGTGCCTAATAAGCTGGTGCCTAGTAATAACATTCTTTGGCTGAATTATAATAGTGTTCTCAGTTACAGATGAAAAAATAAAGAGATAGTCTCAAGAATTAACTTGTCCACCTAATGTTAACTGTGAAGGAAGGTATCCTTCATTCATCCTGGAATAAAATATATGTCCTTAGGGTTTCTGCTGTTAATTGTTTTCATGCTACATTTCATGGTTATATCCTTGATTAGCAAGTAAATTTAAACTATTATTTAAGAGTAAAACTGCATAAAATCTACTAGACCAGTACGATGTAGAAAACTGGTTCCTGTGAAACCATAATTTTAGAGTATCAGTCATAGAAAATAAAGAAAATTCACAATTCTATCTTCTAGAAAATTTGACTATACTGCATTTCTTTTATATATGATAATATATAAATTATTAAAATGTATATTGACTTTCATAATCCACTTAACTTCAGAATTGCAGGTTCTTTGATCTGGAGCTTTTTATCTTGCAGATCATCTCAGATAGCTTTCTAAAATTCTGTCTCATCTAACAAAACTGTCATTAAGTGAGAATCTGTAAGTCACACAGAAAAGGTTCTGCAAAGTACCTTAAAGGATTTCAAGCTTTAAAAATATCTGACATATTTTTCACCAAAAATATTATATAGGTATGACTTTAAAGTATATGACAACAGAAGTGCTCTGATAATGGTGTTTCACTTCATGAGTGCTCAGGATTTTTGATCACAGCACAGAAGTATTTCTTCTTAGATCTCAATACGTACTTTCAATATTATCTGAACCACAGGTATTTAATTTTTTTCTATACAATGATCCTTTGATATTTCAGGAGTCTTGATAAAGAAGATAACAACTGGAAAAAATGAGAAAAAAGGCAAAAAAGAAATTTTATGTTCAAAAACGAATCTTTTAGGAACATGCTTTTACTGGGATTCAAAGCTGCACTATTGAAAAATAATATGCAGCAGTTCTGAATTTTAATTATGAATAGTTATGCCAGAGGCAGCTTTTGTCAATCCCTCTTGTTCCCGGCTACTTTACAAAGCTCTGAGCTCTTCAAAGTGAGTATGAAATCTTGAAATACAGTGCATAATCTCTCAATGTCACTGCTTGATTTTAGAAATCTAAATACTTCAAGAGGTCATTTCTGTTGAACAAATATAGAAGGAAAAGAAAAAAAAAACAGATGTGGTCAAAGATGTAATGTTGGTGACCAGAGTGTTATAGCATGTCTCATGGTTTCCTACCTGTTTTTAAAAGTAAAATTTTTGAAAGTTTTACAGATTATTATATCAAGAATGAGTCAGTAGCTCAGTTTCATGTTCACCATCTCCTCCACAGATTACTGATTACAGTAAAAAAAAAAAAAAAAAAGAGTTTGAAACAATCAGCTTTTTTAAAAAACTCATTACAGCACATTCAGTGCTTCTTTGGCTACCAAAACTGCTCCCTGTTCTATCTTCTGCACAGTATCAGTATCACTTTATGTTCCAGTCTAAAGACATTGATCAACTCTTCAGGCAGTGTGGAAACTCTTTTTTTTTCCATGACAAAGTTTGCTAGTGAGATTTTTGAGAGGGCAGGCCATGATTTCCTAGCAAATTTCCATAGCAAGTGATCTTTTCATATGGTCATTCATTTCACTCTCATTGACAAGTGCTTTTTTTCAGTCTCTTCTAATAACAATTTGAAATAATTACAGAAGGAAAAAAGTCAGTGTAAAAATATCTGTGAAACCAAAATTCCTCCTCTATGCTGAATGGCAGACAGGACAAGAAAGGGAATGTGTCTCCACATTATAGAATTTTCTTATGTTATATGTAATGTAATTGAAGATGTTCTTACATTGAAGTGCCAATAAAAGAGAACACGTCTACCAGTGAGCTCCGAAGACCAAGTCCAGGGCTCTCAGTAGAACAAAAGAGGTTGTTCATCAATGACCAGAAATTGTTATTCCTGAATTGTTATTCCTTTGATTTATGCAAAACAAGCTCATGGCAACATTGTACCTTTTCCCTCATTATACAGCAGTAATAGGCAGCATTTTTACCTTCCCAGAATAAACCACGAGAAATGCAAACTATTGTCCCATATCTTCCTGTGTTTTTTTCTGAAATAGATTTCTGAGTTTGGTAAGATATTGCTAACACTAAAGCTAAATTTATGACAGATTTATTCTAGCACTTGAAAATTCATTTCAAAAGAATGCTGAAAATTTCCTTAAATCGGTGTTACAAAAGGAAGAGTAGAAAGCCAGTGTACAATGATTAGGAATTCTTCAGGAGATATATTTCAGAGTCATGCTATAATAAAGTATGGAATCATGGTATATGGAAAGGAATATGACTTGGGTTGTTACAAAAATACCAATGCCATAAGCTTTTTAGTTATAATGGAACCCAAAAGACTATTACGGGGAGTTCTGAAGCATCCCTCAATAAATCAGAAACTAATTTTGGGCTAGTTAAAATGAAAAGTCATGTTTCATTATACGGGGGCCTATATTTCTTTTAGGAACAAAGCATTAGTGACTTGTGAAGACAATGAATCGTCAAAAAACAAAGTGGACTTGGAGAAAGCATAATTGTTTTAAATTGAGTAAGATTTCAAAATGAATAAAGAGATCTGTGGAGCCATACTGCCAACACATTTGCAGAAACTGATGTAACATTTCAACTTAATATTTGGCAAAACCTGCATAAAATCCCCATGCAACATACTGCATCTTAGGCAAAAATATTCAACTCCCCAAACCTAAATGCTAAACCTAACCTAAAGCCATTTGCGGGGGGCTGTGAAGACTGACATTGTAGGGAAAATTAGTTAATGTTTTTCAGCAGTTTGTTTGCCCTGATTCTTCTTCCCCATTTTGCTTTTTACAAAGCTTTAGGAAAACACTGTTTAAGCCCTCATTTGGAAATGTTCCTCCATAAAAGTGTCTATAAAACTTTAAAATTGCTAACTTGGTCTCTCATCTCTTTTCCAACCCTCTTCCCACAAAGTCTGCTAGGGATATCCAGTCAACTCCAGCTACTGTACTACCCACAAAGTGTTCTTATCATTCTAACATAGATAAGAAAAGAAAAAGAAAAAGCCTTTGCTAATTGTTGACTTTCATACACATTTTCTTTTCTCTAACTCCAATAGTAGCTTAGGGGTAGGCTCTTTTCTATCAGTGGTTGCTCTGAGCTCATTTGGAGTCATTCAGGCTCTATAACATGATTTTATAGTTACTAAAAGCCAAAGCAGCCAAGACAAGAAAGTCATCGATATTATTCTAGTTCATGTCAAAGCAATTCTGTGGTTGCAAGAGAGTGAATAGAGCACCTGTGGAGAAAGAACTTCCTATTTTCCAGCTTTACTGACGGGATTTGTTTAAAATTACAAGAAATGTAATTTCAAACACATTTAATTCATACTAATTCATCACAATCATGCTCATTTTCTTCAGAATGCAGTGATCATTTAAGACTACAAGAGTTAGCTTCCAGATTTATCCAAGCCCGACAGACTACCACTTGACTTTGACTTGGATAATAGTGAACTGGAATTACTAAATCACAACGGTCCTCTCTGGTCTCAAAACCTATGACAATGTTCAAATAATATCATGTTAAATAAAGGAAATCAAAACTTTCTGAAGGGCTCTATGTCCTTTACATTGCCTAAGTTTGTAAAAGAAAAGATCAAAACAAAACAAAGATACCAGTTGTTCAGTTTTACGTCTCTGAAATCAAAAGAAGAAAAGCTTCTGCTTACACTGTGACAGCTGCAGTTCGTTGCTGTTCAAGCTCAGCAAGAATCCCATTATAATTTCATCTGTTGGCCTCAGCTTTCTCATATCACATGGCATTTTGAAGGTCAGATTTCATTTATGTCCAAAGCTCTGTCTCTGCATTAAACAACCAAAAGAAGTGTTTCGCACAGATGTGCCTTGTGTCTGTGCATACTTAGCTAGTGTAGTTCTCCTTATCATGCAGCATCTGCTTGGTGACAGACGCTCTCAGCAGTAGTGAACAGACCAAGAAAAAAGAAAATCTCTCTTAGTTGCATAAAATGCACATGCAGTGGCAGCACAGTTACATAATCAACTTACAGACAGGGCAAGTCATCAGATATAGGCTGACTGGAACAATGATCCCGCAGTAAAACGCAGACACTATGGTCACTGATATGCAAACTCAGCAAAGCTGTGCAAATATTTGAACAAATTAAGCCAAGAAAAGCAAACAAACAAAAAGAAAAAATCCTCTGACAATTTTCTGAGCTCTGTATTAAGACTTTACAACCTAGAACAAAGTTAAACAGTGCACAATGTCCCTGAATACAGATTGAAAGCATTTTAAAATGTTCGGGCAACTTCTAGCAAGGTCTGTCCACCTGAGGATGGGGAATGAGGGCAGAACAACAACAGTGAACAATGATTCCCAGCCTATATTTTGGAGGTGAGAGAACTCAGGATTTTGAAACACGAGGTGGGCACAGATGCCTTTTTGCATGCAGAAGATACATTATCCCATATAGTCTTATCTCTACTATTTGCAGGAACTGTGTTTTTATGTCTGATTGAGTGTTCAGCAATTGCATAACTGACGACATAAACATTATTAGACAATAATTTCCATTCAGTCTGGTTATGAACGTCTTTTACAGTTTGGCTACATGCATTGCTTTGTCAGGAAAAGTATCTCTATTTCAGCATTTTAACTGATGACACTCACCCTGATTGTTGCCAAATTTATATTCCCTGAGAGATGGAACAAAACACACAACATGTGAATTATTTATACTTCCATATGGAGGCTTATTGTTAATACTTTCTCAGTAATTCTTAAAGGCTGGAACTTAATGAGAAAGTGTAGATCACTGGTGCATTTAGTTCAAAATATAAAAAGAAGCATGTATCCAAAGAGATAAAAATGCCATTATACTTCAAAAATGAACAATGAAGAAACTTTTCTTCCTGTCAAAACTGTAGTGATAGCTTTCAGAATTTATCTATGCACAAACCTACATACTGTCCTCTGCAGTATAAGCTTTCTTTGAGCAATGACACAATGCTAATATTTTAACAAGGAGCTCCTACAAGTTAACAACAAACAACAAAACTCCATTAGTTTATGTTATCTCTCAAAAGCCAGGCAATCTATGATCTATGGCAGGTTGACATAGTAAGGGAATGTCTCTCTCCACTTTCCAATCTAAGCAGTTCTTACATTAAGAGAAGGAGAAACAGTACCATTGGTAGAGAAGCTCCATTTTATACACTGGATGGAACTGGTGCTGTATGTTAATCTCAGGTGAGATTAGCAGCAGCTCAAAGGTGGTTTCAACCTTCTGCAATTTGTATAGAGGAGCATTTAAAACATTCTGGACAATTTCTGCTAGGCATCAGTTATAAATGACCTCTTAGATCATTGCATTAGATCAAAGCATTAACTGATCTCTCAGTTCATGCATTTAAGGTATTTATCATTAACTTACCTGAAAGTGGAGAAAACAGATCAGAAAAGAAAATCAGAATACTGGACTTTCCTCAAAATCTCAAAAGCCCACAGTTTTCTCTGTCTAAAAAGAAAAAGTCCTTTTACCCACATTTTTCCATGAGGTTTCATTTCCATTGTTCCTAGATATTTGAAATCCAGAATAAAACAACACATAACTTTTATAAAACAAGAGTGCAGCACATGAAGAGAACTGTGAGGTCTCTTTAAAATCTCTGGAGAAGAGTCTTTGGAGAAAAACTCATTCGTGGCACATGTCTTTGTGAAAAATCACAGAAAACACAGATTGTGCAACAAAGACTTACCACATTGTCTGTTTTCTGGATAATGCCCTCTCTATAGATGATCTATTTTTTAAAACACTCCAGATGTTAATAGGAAAAGGAAAATATCAGAGCACAGAAATTATTCTAAGACTACAGAATAAACAAAGTCATTTTCTTCTTCCTCTGCTTTTCCCTGTCTGTATTTGCACAGTAGAATCACAAGACACAGTCATAGAACCACAAATCAGATGTTGAGACCCAAGACACTACACAGGAGTTTTCAGCATCTTTGCTGTTGTTAGGTGAAGCAAACTACTGGATTTGTGCACCCTTTGTTCATGCTTTTGTTCCATGCATTGAGAGATATCAGCATCATACAACCAGCCTAACTCTTCATTTCACTCCTCTTTTGTAGACCCTGAGACTATTTTCTTTTTCTAGTTAGCACAGGAAGGAGCATCACAGGCTGTAGCAGCCAGCGTGAAGTTCTGCAAAGGAGTAATGTTGCAGTCCTTCTTTGTTCTCCTTTTCTCAGCAAATGTACTTAAAACATGAAAGATGCAAAGTACATGCCAAATTCTGTTTGACTTCCGACCACTATAAGGGCAGTTACTTGTTTTCTATCTGCTTCATGTGATAAAATCTGAGAACTGAGGTCAACAAGAGTTACATTAGTATGAATGAATTTGTGTTAGACCAATTTTAGCAATAATCTACTTCCACACTGAGTATGTCTCAGAGCACTGTTTGAAAATTGCATTAGTCTCATGGTTTGAAATATCCATTTTTACTTTAATTCTTTTATGTATATGTTACTAATTTAGTTATCATGGACAGTTGATCATTTACTGATTGTTAGGCCCTTTACAATGCAAGATGACATTGAAAAGATGAAATCTTCCTCCCTGTTGAATCTCTAAAGAGACATACATTGAAACTGTCCCTCATTAATAATTTTCCAGTAATTATTGAATCATTCAAACTTGCAAATATATTCTAGTCAGCATAGCAAAACCATTAATTCTAGTCAGAAAATCCTATGTTAAAAACTAGCAAATTGCAGGTGATGTAAAATTAATTTCACTGTACGGGGTAAGATTTTTCTTGGTCAAATTGTGACTTCAATATATCCATAAAAGGGAGAGGGGTTAGTCCTAACTGTATTTTACTAAAATTCTGAAATCTCTAGCTATTTATTGCTAATCTTATTTTAAAATATCTTAGATGTTCTATATTGCATATAGTTAACTCATGATCACCCTGCTAAAACCTTCACTGGAATGTGTGACAAGTCATGAGGGTAATCATCGGGACTATACTGAATTACTGATGCATTTGGCCATAAAATTAAGACAAACCTATGTCAGTGTTTTTAAGACTGTTAAAATTCAGTAGGATTTACATTTTAATTTTATAAACCACCATATGGTATAAATTCTCTCTTCATTTCTCTTTTCACATACTCCCACATTTTTCTCCTCAGAAGACCTTTCATTTTCCTCAGAAGTTCTTTCCTTCTGTGTGTGGCTCAGTCTTCTAAAGCAAGAAGTGCTGAATAAAAGCTTGCATGATCATGTAGATTATAAGGGGATTGATGCGAGAAAACCTGAATGCACTGTCTATAAGCGAAAGTCATGTATAGCACTGTATAAATCTCTGATTGAGAACAAAGACAATAAAGTCCTTAAAGGCAGCCATTCAGGATCATAACTGAGCTTGACTGATTCAAAGATTTAAGTGCACTTAAATTATCATATCAGTTCAGATCACAAGTGTGTTTTTATGCCCACTTACTGTATCTTAGTTTACCTTGCAAGGTGGCCTTGGACCTTACGTACTGAAATCAGAATAATGCAACTAAATTGAAGTTGCAGTTTGGGACCATATCTTCTGCTCCAGCCAGTAATGAACAGTCTATGCAAAGGAATTGTCTCAAAAGTAAACATCTAAAATGTCGTGTGGATTTCAGCTTTGAAAATATCAAGATTTCAGATTTTGGTTACCAAAATCTATGCATTAATTTTTAACCTCTCATTTCACTTGTACTTTTTATTTAAATCCTGAGTATTTTGATAAATTGAAGAAAAAGCATTAATGTTCCAAACAAAGAGACATTAGTGAAATAAATGGTAAGTTGATCAGCAAATGTCCGTCCTAGGCTGCTCTTGTAACACTTTTTCATCACATTAAAATATATATATATATATATATATGTATATATATATGTATATAATTTTGACAGCAAATAAAAGATTAGTTAAATCCATTTATCCATTTTCTGGCCATTTCTGTTTTGATGCTTCTTAATGCTTTGTGCCTAATTTAGTTTTAGAAGTCTTGACATAGGAGACTATTGCTGCTTAGTATTTCGGTTTTTCTTTTTTCGTCAGTTCTTTTCTTTTCTTCGTATTATTCTGCCTTTTGTATTTGCTTTGCACCTTGAGGAATTCTTCTCAGCCCAAAACGATGATCTCCTTTGGATATTTGTAGATAGTTATCTTCTACTTCTTCCTTTAATACATTGCCATAAATCAAGCTTTTGTAATCTATATTTCTTTCTATGCAAACTCACAGCTCTGAATGAAGCATTGCTTGTGTGATCTCATCCATTGCATTAAGCACTATAGAGCAATGATTTATTAGAATTGGGAAGCCAAGTAAATTCCCTGTCTAGACTAATGCAATTGTTCCCTTGTTCCAAATGTTCAATGATTTCACAGTTAGTCATTCTATCTCTTTTCTCTACAAATATATGTATATACCCACAAATACATCAGCCTCACACAACATATATTTAACTTAATGGAAAGATTTTCTTGACTCAGTATGGCCAAAACTTTAAATCCTGATTCATTGAAGAAATACAAATATGCTACATGTGCATGCCTTCCCCTGTGTGTATCTTATATTTAGACTGAATGTCTAAATATGAGATAAAATAACCACAATCCAAAAGGAAACTAAAAAATATTCAAGGGTTATGTTAACCCAGTTTCAGCAACTCAGCCTGGCTAAAGGTAAAACATAAGAAAAACAAGGTGATAGTATCTGATCTTCATGGTTATACAGCTCTGCTATTAATACCAGTTTTCAAAAGCTAGGTGATAAATTCCTTATACACTGAGACCAAATTGTCTTAAAATAAGTACTCTATGCCTTACACATCCACTTTTCTGTGCAGCTACACAACTTGCATCTCCAAATAAAGTAAGCTTTGGTGAATCTTATGATGCAAAATACGCTGAGCAAATTTTATGATGATCAATGAAATGCAGTTCCTGAAAGCAAATATTTTATGTTTCTTTGTATTCAGAGTGAGTTTGGCCTAGCTCAATGATGCTGAAAACACAAAGCTATAGCTACTGTAGGTATTTTTTATTTACTAGTGTAGCTAAGTCACATAACCTCGGTTAGCCTTTTAGATGTATTGTAAAACTATGTTTTGCTTCCACGAAAACCGCAGCTTATAATGTCCAGACCTCCTCCAGCTCATCAAAAATAAATTTAAATGGGGAAATAAACAAAACAAACAAACAAACAAAAAAAACAGGAGGCTCCTAGCTTCCCATCAAATCTACTAGCATCAAAGGATGACCAAAGATTATTGTACGTAGAAGATGAATTCAGATATTCCTAAATTTTCTCTAACTACATCAAATTTTTAGCTTGGAAGAAACCTCTGAATGTCATCTAGCCCAACTTTCTGCTTAACACAGGTCTAATATCCAAGGTAGAGCTGATTGCTGAGAACTGTGAAAAGACCCATTCTGAAAACCTCCCAGGATGGAAACTCTACAGCCTCTCTGGCTGTGCTTAGTCATCCTCACTGCAAATTTTCTTTGCTACACATGTGTTTCTTACTTTCCCCACGCAAATCTAGAAGCCGTCTGGCTCTATCTGTCTCTTGCAATTACGTCTGCTAAATGCACAAATCCACTACTCTCAGTCTGTCTTTTTACATCATGTGCTCCAGCCTCCTGACCATTTTACCTATGCTGCACTGGACTCTCTCCAGCTTATCAATATCTCTTTTGGAAAAAAAAATCATTTTTTTTCATTTGGAAATGCAAGTTACATTGTTGGGATATGGCCTGATGAGTGCTGAATAGAGAACAGTCTCTTCCTTCAACCTGCCAACTCAACTCTTGGAAATGCAGCCCATCACAGAACTTAGGAATGACTTCTTCAAAGATTTACTCTGTAATTTTTCCAGGAATGGTTGTTCAACTTACAGGCCTGTAATTCCTGGATTCCTCCTTTTTTATTTTTTTATTTTTTTATTTTTTTATTTTTTTATTTTTATTTTTATAGTTGGGGCATATTTGCCCTGCTAAAATGATGCTGATGATTAATTCAGTCATCTTTCCAGCTTCTGTGCTCCTCAAAAGCCTTTTGAAAATGAACCTGTGATTCTGACTTTACAGTAATGATGCTTACAATTGGGATATTTTTCCAGGTATCTTTTTCATCTGTCCTAAATCATAAATTTCTATAAATGTTCTAATTCTTGTTTCTATAAATGTAAAAACTAAAAAAATAGTTCAAAACTCCCTACCTAGCAATGTCATTAGGTGAATGGGAGACTAATTAAAATGCTGATGCATAGGCATACATACTTGCAAGTATTTAAGATACTATATATTTATTTTACAGGAGTATTTTTCATTTGTAATAATCAAAAATGCAAAATTAAGTATTTCAGACAACAGTTAAAATGCTCTTATAGCAAAATATTTATTATTCAGATTTTCCACATCATCTAATGCTCAGCTTATGTATTACACAGTATTACACAGAGGGAGATTGTAACCCTTCTTAACTTTATGTATTTCAAGAATTATTATCAGCAACAGTAAGGTTGCTTATATGTGTGAAGTTAGCAAAAGATTTTTGCTAGTCAAAGACTCAGAGAAAAGGAGTCCAAATGAGAAGTGACTCTAAAATCCTTTCCTGTCATTCCTAGCTTTGTCTTTTAATTTCAACACAATCCATGTCTGTTGAATAGGTAGTAGTCATAGATGCACAAGAAGAATTTACACTTACTGTAGTCAAATTATTTTGCACACTGCTGTAAACTAAGAGTGAGTAATACCCTGAAGTAAATTCATCATGGAAACTCTCAGTTTCGTTAGAGTTTTGAACTTCATTGGTTTCGTCAAACAAATACATATTTCAAAGACACCCCAGTGATGGCCTACTATCTCTGCTCAGCTTTAACTTACGTACTGCAGATAAATCTGTTCCAGTTATAGCAGTTTAGGTGGACTACTGACACAGGCTTTCTCAGCTTATACAGAAGTCAGGCAATCAATGGAAGTAACTACAGTGGGTTTCTTCAGTTTTCTAGCAATACATTAACCTTCCCATACCACATGCCCAAACCTGAGTGCATCACAATAGCAAATTAGCTAAATAAGAAGGTAAAATCTAGAATCCCTTCAGTCTTGCAGACAATTCAGGTTTATTAATAGGAGTACACAGAGCAAAGTAACTGCCAATATCTTCGAAGCCCGACAATGCTTAGAGTTACCACTGTGGCTTCTGTAAAACACTTTTCAGAGCACAGCAAATACAGAATATGATAATCAGTGCAGTTAAAAAGAAAAGGTGAATTTTTAAATGTTTTATTTTCCTCCCATTTATGCTTCAGCCTACCAGAAAATTGAAAACTCTATCTTTGGCAGCGCTGTGGCAGACTTCCAACTTTATTTTAATGAAGAAGGAATTATTTTTGACAGAGTTCTGGTTTCCACGTATCCTGAAAAGGAAAAACAAAATAAGGATGGAAGGAAGAGCAGTGACGCATACAAATATTGCTCAAAAGTAATATTGAAATTCTATGGGATAGAAGACATGGGTATTTTATAGTACAAAAGTACTTCACTCACATTTTCCTAAATGTCATATTTGAAAATTCACTATTTTTAAAAATATTCACTTTTTTTTTTTTAAATAGCACTATCAAAAGAAATAACAAATGAATGTCACCAGTTTTGAAACTTAAAAAAAAAAAAAGGAAGCTGGAGTTACAAATGGTTTCAATCTATTTTTAAGGATAGACTGTTACTAAAAGCTATTGTATCCCATCATAAGGGCATTTTACACTCCCTCAAAATTTCAAACCTCTTTAAAGGGAAAACTCATACTGAGAGTCAAACATATAGATTTAGACAATTAACTTAAACTGTCATGGGTGCTGTGGTTTTCAAGCAGAACCTCACATGATCTTTATATTATTAGATGATATTTATATTATATTTATTCACAATTTCCATAATGCCATGTATGCCTGTGGTAAATTATGAGAAAAATTACAGTGACATTTGTTTTCGGGGAACATTGCATCTCTGACTAAAGCAAGGATGACACAAATGCTTGAAGCTGAAGGAAATAGAACAATGGTTACAACACTATCCTTAGGTTACAGATGTGCATGCATAAAAAGTTAAGATCTCAGTATTCTACAAATTACATATTCAAATGTTAACTATGTATGGATACTTTTAACTTTAAAATAAGAAATGTATTGAACTGCAGATTCTGCAGATAATACTTTTATTTGATAACGCTAAATTAGCAAGACAGTAATAAAGTGCAGGGAGAAAACTATAATGCTAAAATCTTGGTAAAGGGTCCTTTATAAATATTAGAATTAGTAGATTTTATCTCTCAGAATATAATTGGCTCATCCATGATCATCTAGAACTATATAAAAAAAAGCCCAGAATGAAATAAAACCTTATAGAAATTACCTCTGGACTTTAGACTTCTCTTACCTTCATTCATTTATGTTTTTGACTAGGAACTGATTTGATAATAATGTAGCACATTCATAAAGCTTAGCTTTCACACTATGACAATGACCACTTCAGTGTCAAAGTGTCAAGGAAGCAGTGACACAAACCCAAATCTCTTTTGCTGTTATTTTTTTTTTTTGGTATGTTTGGTATGGTTCAATGGAAACAAAATCTGGTTAAATATCAAGACTCAAGAATATTTTCATTATTCACCAGTCTTCTGGCAAAACAGGATATCTCTCACTGCTTCAAAATGCATATAATAAATTACATAGGCTTAAATACTGCTGAACATATTCACACAAACATATATCTACAAACAGAAAATGAAAAAGATGAAATATTACAGGCTTGGGCCTTTACAAGCTTAGGAATCCAACAAGGCAATTCAGGTTATATATGTAGACATTTGCTATTTCAGAAGTTTGAAACTTGTAATTTTCAAAATAATAATTTGTTTTTATTTTATTCCGTAGAAATGTTTAATTTTGATTAAACAAAGAAAACAGGAACATTACTGAAGCATGATTGCAACATTTGAATCTGTCCGTATTACAGGAAAGAGTAAGAGCCATACAGAGGTTAACAGGAATAGCAATTATGACACTGATTGTCATCATTTACAACTCTTTTCAAATTACTTGACAGATCATCACAGAAAAAAATGCAAATTTATTAATATTTATGCAAATTGCTTTACTTTAAGACTTAAATAAGGCTATGGATCTCCTACCCTTAGATATTAAAGTGAAAAGCAAAGGATATGCATTTCACTTAAACATATTTGAATTAATCATGGCAAAAATAAAATAATTTATTTCTAAAATTGGATTGATTGGAAGATGTTCCTGACTCATGCAAACTGAGCAATTAATCTCATAAAGTATTATGCAGACTGAGAAAGAGTTCACTTTGGATATGATCATGGACACATTATGACTTAAGATCAGGAACTGTTCAAAATTCAGAAAAATGAAGTAGTTAATGAAGGGAAATTGGAGAAGGATGTTATGCTGCACTTTTTGACTGTATTAAGTCTTCTGATTGCTTGTAAATTTTGATTTAAAGTGCTTTATGTAATCATGTAAATACTCAGCAGGCTTTACCCAAAGGCAAGTTACATCTACAGCTGCCTTGAAGATTCATAGAGGAAGACATATTAGACTGCATTTGAGATTTGACCAACTTTTTTGCAGCTGAAAAGTCTGTTCACTGACAACATTTTCCTCTGAAAGGATAAAGAAAAACATAAAAAAATTGATTTACAAATTCTCTAATTGTATTCAAAAAGAAAAAGAGAAAATTTTGCCCAATGCACCGAACATCTACGGAAGCATTTTCTGGCAGGAGAAGCTGGAAAAACTCTAATTTCACTGGTTAACAGAAACATGCTCACTCTGTTGTAAGTGAAGATATTTAATAACTTCAAAGAGAACCTTATGGGTAAGAAAATAAGAGAACCTTGTAAGTAGCCACAATAAAGCTAAATGATACAAGGCTTGTTTATTCAAGTAAGGAATGAGAAGTAGTCAGAACAATCAAAGATACTTGCTCTCTACACAGGTCTTCAGAGAATATCTGAGGTTTCTTTATCCTTTGTCCTTTTGAGTGCCCACCAAGAGAAGGTGATGTTACTTCACCTCTAACCATACTGATGGTTTGGGCTTCTTTTGGAACTGGTCCACTTTACTTTTCAATCATTTAAAAGACATGCTGTATAGTGCAATGGTCTCTCTACCACCACTCAAAAGAATTACCTTTTGTTGAACTCTTTCAGTGAAACCATGAGACAGTTCAGGGCAAAGTTGCAATGAAATATTTAATAATTCAAAATACACAGAGCAAACCCATCAAGGACAATAACTGACTACTGAGAGTTCTCTTTTTTCCTTTTATTATATAAAACAGGTGCATCAGAAAAAAAAATGAAGCGAACACTATCAGCTTATAACTTCATAAACCAAAAATATAAAAGATCATAATCTGCGGAAGAATTATCTTTGCTTTTCATTTTAAATTTATTTTCAAACTTTTGGTTGTCATTATAACAGGAAAAGCACATTTGAAGAGTAGAGTCAATTAGCTTCTATTTTGATTTCTCTGTCACCACTTATTACTCATTATGGGTATACTTAGAAGTCTCAGCTATATTTTGAATCCTAATTTCTCACTATCAAAAAGCTGAATATCAAAAAGGTAGTCAGAAAAGTATACTTCTTGTGGAGTCTAGAATCTTTAACGTGGTAAAGGCTTAGAATTCCTGACAGTCCAAAGTCCTAAGATAGATAAGAAATCTGTAAGTAGGGGAATTAATAGGAAAAAGAGGATAAAGATCTTCAAAAGAAAAGGTTTCAATAGAATGGATAGGTATCTCAGGAAGAATTTACATATCAGCAAAAGGATGCTGATTACTAGGAAGGAAAGCTATTTTTTAGAAATCACAAAATAGACTATTCAGAAAGTGACTCTGACCTAGGAAAGGATATTAGAATGAACATAAGGTTCTTCAGCTATACAAAAACAAAAGCAAAATGGGGAAAACAGTATAGTGACTATTTAGGAAACCTCTGCGTACAGATTAAGCATAAACTTAATATGCCCTCAAAACTTAATACTTCAAGATTTCCACAGTGAAGGAGGTGTTGAACACAGGGATAAGGAGACTAGAGGAATGATGGTAAGAAAACATAAGCTGCTACAATGAAAATGGAAGGAAAATCCAAACAGCTTAAATACCTCAAAATGATTGGGACAAATGATCTCCCTCCAAAATTATTCCATATCTGACTCACAGAATCATTGTAAACAGTCATACAAAGATAGTAATCAGAAGAATGTTTTGTTTTTAAATCCAGTGAATTGTAACTTTAGTACTTAAAATAAAATAAAATAAAATGAAATAAAAAAGCAGAATCGGAGTTCATAAGCAAGAGACTTGATCCAGATATTCAGAACAGTCACTATAACATCAATATGTGCAGAGAGTTGGAAAAAATGAAGTTAAGCATAAAAGAGCTTGGCAAAGATAACATAACAAATTTATTTCCTAAATAAGAGGAGCGCAAGAAATCCCATCTAATTGGAATTCAGTGTGTCTTTTGCACAGTGGTACATGAGAAATACTAATAAAGATGGAAAAGAATGTTATATAGATGAATAAGTAACTAATAAAAGACTGGTAACAAACACTAATCTTGAGAGGTAAAATGCTGGAAAGAAAATTTGAGCAGAGTATTTTAAATACTGGGATTGAACAAATAGACTATATGTTTCACCATAGTTGTTCTTCAAATAAAAAAAGCTTAGATATCATCTATTGAGAAGGGTCTTCGTGCAGATCAAATAGAAAAAAAAAAAAGAAAAAAAATACCTCAGTGAACAAAATAATAGCAACTATGGGATGAGATTAAAGAGAAAAATTAAGAGAGATTTACATGGATCTTCGGAGGAAAGGGAAACCTTACCCTGAAAGGAAAGCCTCAACAAGAATTTTTGACACCATAAAAAGAAACATGAGGAGATATTACAATTATCCACAAATACATGAGGGTGGAAAATATAAACACCAGACAGTGCTGAAATGAGAGCAAATTTAGGAGCATGATTAAATTTAGGAAAGGAAAAGATTTCTTCCAACTGCAACAGTAGTGAACTTTCAGCCAGAGGAGAATGGGGAAAAGACGTAATTGCTCTAAAATGAAGTTTCATACACTACAGCATAGTTCAAAGGGATGATGCAAGAGGTCTCTTTTAGTTTAATGCTATATAGTTATGAACAAATCCTGTCTCGAAAGGAATTAAGGTTATTTACCCAGACTCATAAAGCCCCGGAAACTGGAAAGATGGGACACTATTTTTCGGTTGCTAATACGTTTTATTAGATTTGTATTCTCTCTTTGCCTTCATCAATGCTCTCTCGTATATTTTATATCTCTTTAATATTGGCATCTCAGCTGCTCAGCCAGGTCTATCCAGAAGAGTTACATGCTTCCCAGTTATTTTGAAATGCTCAGCTAGTTGCACATTGTCTTGACAGTACCCTTTTTTTTTTTTTTCCTCTCTCTATCCATTCTTTTGTAAAGCTAATCTGTTCTTTTCTCCTCTTTTGTCCAGTTTAATTGTCGTCTTTTGTCACAAGGCAGCTCCTGACTTCTTCCTTCTCCTCTGTCATCGACTGGACAAGTGGAACTATCAGGCTGCTGGAGCTGAAGCGAAACACCTCCCCCAAATGGCACCGTGTGGTACAAAATTTGGCACATAAATCTCTAAGGAAATGCAGTTTTGAGCTCATCATTAAGAGCAGCAAGGATTCTTAAATGTTTTGGGGAAAAAAAAATGACTTTCATAATATCTTTCAGCTTTTCTTAGGAAGTTTTTACTGAAAATGCTTTTTCCTTTAAACATGCTCCCTCCCCATCTTGTGGCCAACCAGGTATTGTAGTCTTTTGGCTACAGGACACTCTTTAAGGACAATGGTACTATGGGGCACTTATGAAAGCTGAAATTTATTGGAACTCTAAAGGAATTTGGAAAGTTTTACACTGTGGAGGGCATGTAGCTTACCCTGTGCATGAAGACACATTTCTGGCTAAGGAAATTATTCCTGGAAATATTTCTGTCCTTTCTTTGACACAGCAGTAAGCAATCACATCAAAGAAAACCTGAAGTAAAAGGCAGGAGGTTCACAGGGTAGCAAGGAATTTTTTGGTACCTCAAAGACTGTTCTTCAACCAGTGCAGACAAAACAGCAAAATGAAAAAGTGTCTTGACCTGCCTATGGAATATACTCATTTATTTATATATTTATTTATTTTAACAAAACTAGGCTTCTTTACATAACCATGTACCTCCAGGGCCTAAGACATAAAGAGGACTATCAAACGACAAAAGACTCATGACAAAATTCTGGCATCATTGTGCTTTGGTCTTTTCTATTTTCCATTTTTAGCACACTATACAGTAACATACTGCAAAAGTAGGCAGAGTACTTCTAAGAGAAAACATCAAGACATAGCCTGAAATTACTAAAGTATATCCTAAGAGGAATTTATCTATGAAAATCCAAAACAACCATGATCATTAAATATTATTTGTTTTTCTAAAAGGTGCCAATTGCTAACTTTAAAAATGGAAGAAACAGAAATTTCACTTGCTTTCATGGTTCCTGTTTCAGAGACATACCCATGGCTATAGCAGGAGGAAGGAGATATCTCCTGTTTGGAGACATCTACAACTATTTTGTAAAAAAGCATTGAATGGAAAATAACGATGAAAACTGGAAACCCTTGGTGGACAGCCAAGATCACACAACCATGTTAAAACAGGACCCTGTTAGAGGACCCTATAGTACTGAATAATCTTGCCAAAAAAAACCCCACCAGCTTTACCTCACTTTGATATCACAGGGCTCTAAAAGTAAGCCATTAGCATGCAGCAACAGGCTCTGGATTCATTAGTTTTTGGAAATTTAGTGGCTGCATTATACATGCTTGATAACGTTGTGGTTCACATCCAGCAAATGCCAGTTATATGAATAGCAATAGAAATACAGACCTTTCTAAAAGACCCTGGATATGCAAACACTGAAAAGCAAACACCCACATTTCTCTTTAAAGCTGGCAGCCTTTTGCATTCTGAGGAAGGTTATTTTTCCCAGTAGCTTCATCCTGACCAAATGGTGGTAGCAAACAAACACAGAGCCAATAACATCAGAAGGAAAGGCTGATCGTTTTAATTTTTTCATTCCTAAAGAGCAGAGACCAAATGAAGAAATGACCAAAAATACTGAAAACCATATTTATCATTGTCAGTGCTGAACAAGAGATTGCCTTGTGCTTCATAGTAGACATTATTAAGTTATGGGTATTAAGTGCAGTAGAGGCTGCTCAGCTTTAATGCCTTGGCAAATATGTGATCTGTGCTTTGTGCATCAGTCACACACATCCAGCAGTCGCTGGTAATAACAATACAGTTGTATAAAGTTGTAAAAACCTAATTAAATTATATTCTCATATATATTCTCTTCCTACATATTCAGGAAGAGACTTTTACTACAGTGAAGCATCACATGAGTTGTTAAGGCAGGTAAAACTATCACTGATTATATGCTGTCTTCTCAGGTCATAGAATGCCACGGTGTTAGCTGTTAGCACAGGACTAGATTGTAATCATATCATCAGAAGAAAGGATACTTATTTTGACACCTGAATGTAATCTGTAATCTTTTGAAAGTGAGTTCTTGACCACAGGCACTGAGTGCTTCAAAACCTAACCTTGAGTTGTTCTGAAAATCTGATCAATATGACAGGAAAAGCTGAAACTGAAAAATAGGACTGTCCCTATATTTGGCAACATACCATCACTACTATGCATAAACAAATAATATTTTCCTCTATGCTGTATTTCACCTGTGATTAATTAATGGAAATGTTTTTCTCATATATATTTAAACATTTCCGTATCATTTCTAAAATACAGTACTTCCCAGACAGCATACCACTCAACATCGCTCTCAAAAAACACATCAGAAACTTGTCACTTAAGAAAGAATTTTTTTTTTTTCTCCTGATGCCAGCATGAAAGAAGCTGTAATGATTAGCGAGACCTTCTCTGCTTATGGAGTCATCTTTAAAATTGCTAGTCATCTTTAAAACGGCCTTTTCTCATTTTGGCACATGAAGACCTGGATCATACCCTCTGGCTTTAGTCTCAAGGTTGTGCAACCAAGCAAGCAATTTTCAGGCCATTGGAAGTGGTAAATAGAGAAGCATAGCAAAACAGTAGTGAGCCAAAAAAAGTATTAGACCTAAGCCAGGGTTTTCCAGCTTTAGACTACAGACATTCAGGAAACTGCTGGGATGTCACCTTCTCACTGCCATCCCTGCAATGCGTACACGCATGCAGATCCCTCCCTGGAGCATGCAGCCAAAAAGCTACACTCACCAGTTGGGCTGCCAGAGGCCATGGCTAGTCTGTTCAAACTTGCAAAGGATGAAATGCCTTTGGAAATACTGGTTTGGGATCACAACAGTAAAAGAAACTGAGAGAAAACTAAACTTCCTAACACTGTATTTCCAGGAATGTCAAGAGAAGTGAGTTACTAATAAGATGGGCTATTTCATCACTTTGTAGTCTGTTTTCTTGTACATCTGAGGCATAACATCTGCGTTTCTGACTAATGTTACTTTTCTATCTATTGATTAAAATTCACTGTGCCCTTTTTTTTCTTCTGTGGTCTGTGAATTGTTATGAACGGCATACAGAGCTCTTTGCGTTTAACTCACTTTTATTTCTTTTTAGTAACTGGACAGAATTTATCCACTTTAGGAAAAGTTTCTAGAAAATGTCACTCTCTACAGAAAAGACACACTATCAAAAACCTAATAATCCCCTTCTGTCAGGGCAAGGGAAAGCAGATATAGCCAAAACATAACCACAAGCCAAAGTCTGTTCTTCACAGTGCCAGCAATAGACACAGTGTCCCAGCTGCATTCAAGGAATTTACAAACGCATAATTTAAAATGTGATATTAATTTATATCCACATCCATATATGGATACACACCCCACACACATTACACACCCCAAAGCTCAACTGTGATCTTTCAGTATAATGCAAGAAGAAAACACTATCTTATGGGTAATCCTTGAATCACTGACTCGATGGAAGATCCCTTCTCATCTGAAAGTATGAAAAAAATAGAACAACAATGCAAACAGCTACCTAAGATTCTCCAACTTCCCTCAGAAAACAGACGTTTTGGAGATATAGTTTCATGTATTCATTTATGCATGCTTTAAGTTCCTGTGTGCATTTGAGATGCTAAGAAAAATCGAAGATTTTCACCTGTATTTTTATATACCCCTTTCATTTTTCTCTTGAAAGAAAAAAACATGAAAAAAAGAAATTGTGTGTATGATAATCTTTGAAACTATTCCTTAAAGTTTTCTCTAGGAGCTGTTTTTTGAAATTAAAATCTTGCACTCTGAATCTGTCAAATATGGCTTGCACTACTGTGTAGTTCTCAGTGAGCTTGGACAAAATTAACAGTTTAGCAAATGTCAATGCTACATAACCTAAAATCACGTCCAAGTCCTGTAGCATGCAGTGGACCGGAAGATGTCATTTTATCATTTTTAGCTTATATTTTCTCTGTGTCAGGTTACTGCAAGTTAATTTCTTTCATTATTTATCAACTACCAAAATCAGTCTCAGACACTGTAATGCCATTTTCTTATGAAATTCTTGAGATTAAAGTCACTGCTTTCGATGACATTTGTAAAGAAGGTAGTTGATAGAGCAGATCCTTGAAGGAACTTTTTGCAATCATAGAGACACTGAAAATTTCTAGGAGAACGAAATACTTTGAAGATTACAACTTCCACATTACCCTCTTTCTAAGAAGGGAGGGTCTGAACTCTGCTTCTCGATCAGAGGGAAGCACTGCTGTCTTTTGTGCTCATTTAGCAGTGGCATCTGGGAGAGACAGCAAGCTCCTTTTACTCGCATAGAAGCCAATGAGGGTAGAGGGATCTCTTGCACATCCTAGCATCAGGACCTTGCTCAAAACATCAGACGTTAGCAGTTAGGTGACGGAAAGCACAGAAATGAAATAAAGATGAAGCAGTGAACTCAACAGTTACTGGTAGCCCCCGTGAAAATGCTTTTAGTGCTACAATCAAACACAAGTAACAGGCGGCACCTCCACTCTCGAAGTTGAAAATCTGTGGTACTGGTTGCCTCCAGGAAACACAGCATCCACACTGCAAAGTGGGATGGAAAGATTAAAAGGAAAGCAACATGCTGTTTGAATACTTTACCACATGGGAATGTTGCCTTAACTACAAATTGTAACTTGTTTCAAATGCTGTGAGTTAGAGCTGCCTAGATACTGCATGTCCAGGCAGAGAGGTTAATTAAACACTTTGTCTCTGCGTGGAGCCTTAATAACTTGCTTTTCAGATGAAAGATATATATAAAATAAACAAACAAAAATCATACATACTGATATATTTCATTGTTAAGGCAGGTATAAAGAAATATGGGCAGGAGGTTCAACATTTCTACCGTTGATTTCAGAGCTAGCCAAGTTCCCCGCTGCCACCCACTTCTGACCTAAGAGTTTCAGCCTGATATTAGAGAACATATTGCTGGAACAATTAATAGTCAGGAGTGCATTTTAGAAAGGTGTGAAATCCAGAGAAACAGTTACTCATCCTCCTGACTGTAGTGACCAGATTTCCAAGATTTTTAGGACCTCTTTCAGGTAGACTCCCAAACTGAATCCAAGCTCACATGCCTGCAACCTTACTGAGATCTTGACAAAATGGGATCTTCGCCTAGACTGAAGTCCATTATTTGAGATAACTCTACTATATAAAATGTTCATTCCTTCAGTTCTTAAATTCTTAATGCAGGGGTTGCTGGAAGCTGATCCTTTGTTGTCTATTTAACAATATCATTGTGCTGCCCTTTGACAGAACATTGTCTATTCCGGGCAAATTTTTGCCTCATCGAACTCAGTGCCTCCAACCTAAATGTGATCAAGATTTTATTTTTGATTTTTAATACTTTCTGCTTCTACTCAGACTTGGAAACAAATTAAGTAAACTGTCTAATCAGAGAGAAAACAAACTGAACAGGGTACTAGATCTATATTAGAAGTTAAATACTTGAGTCCATTTCAAACTTCAAGCCATAACTCTCTTGGGTACACAACACTGACATATTGAATGAAAAACAGTCTTTCCTACTTGAATTTTCTTTTTTTTTTCTTTTAATTGTCCAATAAATTTACTTCAGAAACAGATTCTTTCTTTTTAAATTTGACTTATTGTTAAAAAAAAAAAAAAGGATAGGAGCAGTTACTGGAGTCTGATATTTTTTTATTCTTTTCAAAGACATACACACAGACTTGTTGAGTCTATTGCAACAACACATCCCAAAAGATTAATTCCTCTAAAAATGAAAATAACCAGAGCAGATATACTTTAAGCATACTTTCCTGAATGGAAAAGAATGCAGTAAATATTCTAATATTATATCATATGTTTTATGTTTTCATCGTTAAAAATTGATACAAATACAAAGGCTGAAACTAAAAATGAATTTCTCTTGAAAGAGCATATTAAAATCCTCATACATTGTTTTAGCCAGTTCAGTTGGAAAATCAACTTCCTACTATTGTTTCTTTAGATTGGTCCAGAAGAAAAATAAACAAATTTGTTAAATCTCTTATTACCAGTTACCATTTAAAGTTTTCCATGTTTACCAATGATACCAACTATTCTCAATGTCTGCCTTCTTCTATATAATCGAGTACTGGACAGGTCATCAAAATTATACACAGTGTGCTACTTTAGGCAAAGCAGATAGATAAATTATTTATTATTGTTCTAACAGCCCCAGGCTGTAGTTTGACATTTCAAAATGGTTAGCAACAGTAATAATATGGGGTATTTCCGTTCATTCCTGCACTGTGAACTGCTCTGAAAAATAAATGAATCCATTCACTATGCAGCCGCACAAATATTGCTTAGTGACTAAGGCTTTCTAAAAATAATAGCTTCAGTTAAATGGAACCTTTGTAGATGAGGATGAGAATCACAAACCAGTACTGCAGGCTGTACAAGCACATGATATGGCCTACTCCAATATGGGATACAGTCACTATATATCATAGTTATGCTGTAGATGAACACACATACGCACGCACACGCACAAAGATATTTAGGGTCTACAAGAGACAATAGATGTACATACAGAAAGATGGAAGAGGAAAAAAAAAAGAATATTGAGACTGCTAATTATAAGTAGTGATAGTACTGCAGTGCTGTACTACTAGGAATTCTTACATGATTTTGTCGTCCTAATTTTCCTTAGCCGATTAGCAGGATAACACCAACATTTTACGAATGTTTGAGGAATTAATAACAAGTCAGTTTTATAGTTTCAGTGATTAAATAGAATAGTGCAATGGAAAAAGTGAGGTAGCAGAGAGGGAAGCTGAAATCATGTTTGCAGGCGAGATGACCCAGAGATTTGCTGCAAAGGGAAAGGAGGAGAATAAGTACAGAGTCACCTGAAATTGCCAGGAGTGTCCTGAGAAAATGATAACAAGCCAGGCACAAAAATAAGCAATTCTGAAACCAAATAAAAGCAAGGAGGGAAACCAGGAGAGGACTTCCAAAAAAACCTCAGGCAACTGTGAAAAAATACAGGTCACTTATCCCCAGGATCTATAACTAGGTTTCCATTACTGTTTTTCCTGAATCAGATCTTGCTGTTTTATTTCTATTGCTATTTTCAAAATTTGAAATTGGATAGATGACTGGGTACTTAACTGCAGAGATAAGAGGCAGTTAGCAATCCAGTGCACTATGTTCACCATCGATATACTGCAGATTTAACTTCAAACTCACAGTGAGCCCAATTCACATGTCATTCAAGCACTGCTGAGTGCCTTTGCAGTGGTGCAGCACGTTGGCTCACCACTCACGCTGTGTCCAGGGCTTTGCTGGCTATTAGGAGATCCTTGTCTCTTCAGTACATTAATTTAATACTCCCTTTTTCAGGGCTGTCCTCCCGTGAACACTGCTTTGGTACTTCAAAGATCTTTGCAAACTATGCCTCTACTGCAATGAACACAAGTTAAGACTTTGAAATAAATTTCTTTTAAACAATTTGACTGGAAATTTACGGAGACCTGAATTCTTACTTCCTGAGGTGAACTGCACAAGTTTTCAAAATAGACTTTTGCTCTCATGTTTTGGGGCTTTTAAGTAAAATAACACTTAGATACAGCATGGAATCGTATTGTTCAGTCATCTATGTCAGCTTAAAAGAAAAAATAAGTTCTTGAACAGATTAGTGACTACAAATTCCAAAATTGAGTGCTGATGACAGAATTTCTCTATCACACGAATTTACCCAATCCTTCTCTCTGAAATGGAGGGGACAGCCTGATGCTGGATGATTTGAAGAACTACACTCAAGCTATTCCCAGCTCTGGTTCTGTAATTCCAATTAGTTGTTTGAGTTTGAGAAAGTTAAATTTTTTGGCAATCAAGAGAAAGCCTTCACCTACTTTTCAGGAAATCCTCACAAAAGTCAGGCAAAAAAAGTTACTAGTAACCTACTGAAGCATTTTTATCTATGGGCATTAAGTTCACCATTTGAACCGTAACTCCTGCAATAGTTATTCTTAATAGGCTATTCTAACAAATATATATATATATAAATTCACCAATGAAATTATTCAAATCGCTTTTAACTTTGCACATTTGTTTTTGATAGCAAGAAGCAGAATGAGATTGGTTATCAGAAATAGCCTTGACATAAATATCATATTATTATTTCTTTCTATATAATTGAGTTTAGAGCAGGTATACATGGGATGTTTGGCTGATATTTTGTTTTTTCTAGAATCTCAGACATTGTATTTCATAGAGTCTTATGCTGCATTAACAACATTTTAGAGCATAATGGAAAACAAATGGGTATAAACAGAGATAATAAGGAAAACAGACAAACTTTTTTTTTCGTGGTTGATTCCTGCACTGTATAGGAAAATATTATAAACAACATGACAATATCCTTTAAACTGTCTGCTACTTCCCTTTGAAATGAACATTCAGAGGATAGTATTTTTAAATGATTGAAAATATGTAGGATGGGGTTCCTCATTTTTAACCTGGGATTTCTCCAGCACAAAAACTTAAGACTTATAAATTGTTTGGTTTTATTTTAAATACGACATATGTTATATCAGACAATTTAAAAATGTGAGCAATTCTATTAGAGAATAGGATTCAAGGAGGAAGAAAGAAAGGAACAGATAATCATTTACAGTCCCAACACGTGGAACTCACAAAGGAAGGAAAGTATTACTGTCTAGTGATTAAACCAAATGAGGTTTCCTGATTTGCTCTCTGATGTTGCTATTGACCTTTTACTCAGCATTGGCATGGACTCAGCTAGAATCATGTGCATCTATGAAGCACTTTTTTCTTTTTCCCAAAAATAAAAGAATCATTAGTTCACTATGTTTACATAAATAAGACAATAACAAAATAGTTAACATCGTATGAAAGAAATTTAGATCAGACATTCAGAAAAAGCTACCAACTTCAAAATAATTAACATATTGAATAGTTCTCCTCTCCTTTAACATATTGAATAGATCTGCCCAGGATCTTAGCAAGTTCATGAAACATGTTGAGAATAAGTGTAATTGCACCTTTATGATTAATTTCATCCCCACACAGTAAGTAGAACTGATTGCTGAGCTTCCATCGTTTTCTTCTTGCTAGTATTCTTTCAGCTCAACTATATCTCTGCGCAGCTATACAAATGCTTATGCTAGCCAAAGGGACAAGGTAGCATAGGGACAGGAACAAACGGCTGGGAGCAGGAAAAGAATGTGACTGTCTCTTTTGACACAGCTACTTGGCTTATAAAGATGCAAGATATTTACAGAACTAGGCCTATTATTTCCTATGTTGTACCACTATCTATTTTGAGAAGAATCATTTTGTTCTAAGTTTGTGTAATGTAATGAGATGGCCCTGAACTTCATCTGAAATTTTTAGGTACAATTACAATCCAAGTAACAAAAGAATATGCCACACTAGAAAAAATGGACCTCTAAAAATCCCAGTATGACAACTGGTGACAGATTAGGGGCTTTTTGTTTGATTGTTGGGTTTTTTTGTTGTTTTGTTTTAAATCCTCACAGTGAGCAAACTCTACTGGTTTCACAGAATGTGCAATGATTATTCCTTGTGAGATTCTTAAATAAGGGTATTTGTCAATAAAACCAGCAGCACCAAGTATGTACTTAGTGTTCTGACACATAACGGCAATCTTCTATCAGAAGTTTTGCAACTCCCTCCAGGAAAGCTTGGGCTTTATGAAAATCATCAAATCTCCCTGCATACCTGTATCTCCCATGAACCTTCAATAAAAACAGTGATGCTTACTCGGGGCAGAGGAAGAGAGTGGGAAAGTTTTGTGACATTTAATTGCAGTTTTTCTACAGTTTTGGAAAAAATAAAAATAAAAGCAAAGGTGCTGTCCTGATTCTGTCCTGTTCTGTCGCAAAGGTGCTGTCCTGATTCTGTCCTGTTCTGTCATTCCAGCTCAAGCAGTTCCCAGTGATTTGATCTGATATGATTTTGCTTTAGTAACAGTAATCAAAGGTGGGGGAGGGATAAAGCTTTTTTTCAGAGACACCAGGAGCTAACAACAGCTTCTGCTAGTCACAGACTTTGTCAAGCCGATGAAAGAAATATTCTGTGAGAAGAGAGTTTTATGCAGTAAGTTGTAGGACAATAGTCAGAGTTCTACTATGGCTGTTTTTTTGTGGGAAAGCTATCATCTCTCTCCCCTTTACCTTTTAAATAGTGCTGTCACTACCATGTAAACTTAATACTGTGGGATAGGACACAGAAAATGGGTACACAGCTTGAAAAGTTTATTTACTGTTGAGCTTGTCAGTGATGGATTTCAGTGTTCACTGGCAGCTGTCAAGATTTCTGAACTTCTTTAGCTACTTCGTACATTTATTTTCCAGAAGAATTTTGTAAACTTCTCCTCTTTTCTCATGGACCAGACAATTCCACTACCTTTTTAGCACCCATATTATAACCTTCAATGCCTTCTAAGAATCTGAATATCCACATTTTATCCTAGCTTTGTTTCTCTTGGGATAATTTTCCAAACTGGCTTGTTTCAACATTTAACTACTTTCCATATTGTTTAAGCCAACTGACATAACTTTCATCTTTTCAGAGTTGAACTCCAGCCTTTCACATAGACAGTAGTGGCCCATGTGCTTTGAGGAGTTTTCAAAAGAGCAATGAAAAGAACTCCGAAGTATCATAAATATATTTCAGGAGGAAATTTTCAAGGCTAAAGTACCCAAATATATGTTCTTATATCTATAGTAAATTAAGGTGATTTATTAAAAAAAGGGGAGGGGTATCTTTTGGGAGTGTACATGAGCCATTGATTTGCAAGATATTTAATATTTTCAAGTTTTCTGGGACATTCTGCTCCTAATATTCAGAGTAACACTAGCAATAGGAAAGAAAAAAAAATATTGTTCTTAAAATAGTTGAAAAAAAAAGTAATATATTGTTCTTAAGAGTCTTTAGAGTCTTTAAGGACTATTTTGAAAATAGCAATCTCTTATAACTTACAGCCTAGTGAAAATTTTACATATTCTAAGCATTCTTAATACCATAACTTATTTCAATAGAAAAAGTAAAAATAAAAAGCCATGGATTCAGATAGATTCAGAAGCCGACACATAAGTGAATGGGAACTCAAAAGAACTTCTTAGTTTCTAAGAACTTCTAAGAACTTGTAGAACTTCAATTTCTGAACTAAAAAATACCTACACTTACAATGATAAAGACTAAAGAGAAACCTAAAACAACTTTTTCTCCTGCTGGTTTGTAGATTGTACATCTCTTTCCTTAATCTTCTTTTTCACCTTTCTCTTTGCTTTACAATGAACCTGAGATGGACAACAACTCTTACAGCTGCAGTCATAGTTTAATCAAGGACAACTCGATTACATTAATTTAGCTATAATGTGTCTAAAAACACTAGCATAGGCTACTGATGAAACCATACACTTCCACAAAACATTATATTGGGATTTTAACCAAATAAATGAATTACACAACAGTAGACAAAAATTCATTGCAAACCACACTAGTAGACTACTGACATGAGAGTTTGTGGAGTTACTGCCCTAATCACTCTTAAAAAATAAAATTTTGCAAGTTCTTTCATGATGATTCATTCTATAACATAAGAGGCCTACATAAAAAAACCCACGCAACTCCTCTGTCCTCCTCATTGTTTTCACCTAGGAAAGTGTCAGTGCTTATTACAAAGAAGAAATTTATACATCTGCAGTTGTATGAAAATGATATAACATTTCTGGATGGTGACAGAATTTTGCTCGGATTCTAACAGAATTAAAAGGAAGTTTGAAAAGTTAATGAATTTTAAAATATTATTTTGAGAAAATAATACTCTTTAAAGCAATGTATGCAATACCAAATGGAAAAGATAATCACAGCAGCTTTTCTGATTTATTCTCAACTCCTTCTTAAAGAACCCACCAAAATTTAATGCAAAAAAAACAAGTGTTGTGCCTGTCCTAATAAAACCAGAAAAAGAGTATTAGCTTATAAAACATCCTAATCATATGAACTACTAGATAAGTAATAAAATTAGACTGATGAGTAGAATCATAGAGCAGTATGTATTAGAACTACAGGATTACCAAAACCAGATTTCAGTTCATACTCACGAGCTGACTGACATTCTTCAAGCTTTCTACTAAAACAGATTATTCTCTAATATTCTGATACTGTACAAGATGAAATCTTGCATTTAGCCCAAATGCCTAAGGCTTATAACAACTTCCATTTAGATCACTTCTACTACACAAAACAGTTTTGTTTGAATATAAAGATCTGACAGTAAACAAGCCTAAAAATGACTGGAGACCAAGCTGGGTAATAGCAACAATAGTAATTTTATAAATCAAAGAAATCAGGAACAAATTAACAAAATAATAAATAGGTGAAAATCACAAGTGACTAAGTGACTACAGGCTTGTACAGCAACAACATTAAAAAAAAGAATTCAGAGATGCTGTTTATGTAATTATCAAAGAATTTTATTATTGATGTCATTATTCAAGCTTTTAAAATATTCTTACTACTTTTAAAATTAAATAGATTGTGTTCATGGAAAAAGTAAAAAACAACAAACATGAGAATGGTTGATTTGTTTTACAGTTTTTCCAGAAATGTTTATCACTTTTTTTTTTTTTTAGAATAACTAAAATTGCTATGAGGCAGGCTTACAGCAATAAAATACTGTCCCTAATTTAAAAAGGAGAACTTTAACAATTTGAATAATGAGGCATACTGAATGAATAATACATCTGAACAAATAATTTACCACACATTATTTACTGATACAATTTTAAATTCTGTTTTTATTAATGGAGTGTCTGCAAACAACTTGTAATCTCATTTATCATACATATTTAATTTGATTTTAGTCCATGACTTTTTTTTCTAAATCTGAGGTTTAGCATGAAATTATTATTAGGAAGGGGAATTTCTGCAAAACATTACTAGTTACTATTGTGCAAGGGGTAATTAGTCATCCTTCATAGTTCTATTAATTTTGTTGCAGGAAAAATCACAGGCTGTGGGACAGCTTCATTCCCTGACTGGACTACTGTCATTCCTGCATTCAGATATGAATCCTGTAAAACTAGAAAGCGGCAATTTGCTTTTTCTGAATATACTATATTCAGACTTAGAATTATCTGCTTTACATAAATCAATTAAAAGTGCATTTAAGATAGTTCAAAAATTCATGTGATTGCTAATGGATCTAATAACCATTGCATTTTTTTTCTGTTACTCATACATTCATCCCTCTTGAGTAAGGGCTCTGCTCTGCCCTCTATGGATGGACTGTAACAATCCATCTGCTGGGCAGATTTTTTTTTTCCACTTTTCCCCTTGGATCCTTGTTTACTGTACCTTTTCTCTTGTCCTTTATTTCACATGGATGCTGCTCGCTGTGTTTGAGCTGTCTCACTAACACAATGTTACCAGCTCATTCGTTGCCATAAGGCTAGCTTCACCTATCACCTTTCCAGATCTTAATGTCTGTAATTCTTTCTAACCTAAGGACCTCCTGATCTTCAGTAGAAACAGCATATGGAGCTTTACACTGAAAACAGAGGCATCCTTGGCTGTGCTTGAATTGTTTTTCCAATAAAAAATTCAGGAACACTGCTGGCATTACTGTTTCACCTGAGCATACACCTTAACTGATGATATTTAAAAGAGATCATGTATGCAAGGTGAAAAGTTTACAATGAATCTTAAATATGCTTCTGGTTTTAATTTTGGAGAGCATGCAATTTCAGTGAGCAGACAATATTTTGTATGTCTTTTTCATAAGTTACAGATAGCATCATATAAA
>NW_010586909.1:82250-105601 GCF_000705375.1 Tinamus guttatus | reverse complement strand
GAAAGAACACAGGCAGAGCAGAGAAAAACCTTATCTTCTCTTGTCTCATATGAAAGTCTCTCGTGAAAGATCCTCCATACATTCCTCTTTTCTTTAAATGATATGCTGGCTTAGATAATAACAATCCGCACAGCTGTTTTATATTTACATTTTTACAGGAAAGAAAGAATCTATGTTCAAACATATACCAACAGCTCAGTCACTATAAAGATCGAACACCCAGCCATGTGAAACTGGAAATTTTAATGTTATACTAGAACAATAGCATTGGTAATGTTTTTGCACTTTTAAAGCTTTTAACATTATTCCCCATATTTTTTCATTCTTAAAATTTTGTCTGAGTTTGACAGCATTTTTATATTTTCACTAAAATCTACTATTCCAAAATACTGGAACTTTAACCCACGCCTGCACAGGCCCAAGGAAAGTCCCCCAAAAAACAAGGAATGACCCCACACCTGAATGAATTTAAAAGTTAAGTTCCTATGACCTGTTTTCTCTAACAAACGAAGAGGAACACATGTGAGACAGGCAACACAGAAAATCATACTGTTTGTCAAATGTGTGCATCTCTATGCACATAAGTATAGATATATATGAATATATACATACATATTTCATGTACAGGTGAATTACAAAAGCAAAACCAAGCACCAGACTGTAATGAACATGTCTCCTAGGGAGAAAATAAGAAAAAAAAAAAAAAAGGATGACAGATGTTAGTGCTATTATCATAATATCTCATAAGACTAGTAGAAGATCCACGGACAATAAACGCACACCCCTGGACTCTTGTAGCATTCATTATCATTGTAGCTGACACTCAGCATAACATACTGCAATTCATTTTTCCTGGAGTGGGAGATAAATTAGACAAATGAAAGAAAAAGGAAGGTAAGTAGAAATTAACTTTTGACCCATACAAATGGTGGAAGTGGGAAATGAAATGCTTAACTCAGAGTTCTAGCATAGTGTAGGTGCACAATTCCATTTAATTCCTGATAAACCCACATGCATCTCTAGTAAATTACAATGGTTTAGTACAATAAACTTTAAAATGGTAACCACTCTGGAAAGGTAAATAAAAAAAAAAGTGAATTGCTAACAGTAAAGAACTCCATGTAAATATTTACATAAGCATGCCATTGAAGGTTAGAGTGGTACCTGAACATATTAACATGCACAAAAACGTGGGCACGATTTATAAAGTGAACCTATTATATCACATGTAAGAGTTGAATATATTCAGGTGAACATCTGATCACACCTTGGTACCAGTCAAAGGTGAGTTCTGTTTTTGTCAACAATGTTACCACAAAAAAAGTCCATGCAAGATCACAATCTAATTCACTCATCACAAACTGGGATACAGGTAATGTTCTTATCAATGGTCTATAACTGCCATGTGAGGTAGAGCTACTTTAGGGAAACAATCATATTCTATAAAGCAGAAGCAAGAAGAATATGGAAAGCAAAAAAAACTCACCTGACGATTTAAAATCCTACCTGCCACTGAAGTCTAGTTTAAAGATAAAAAGGCAAGATGGAGATTCTTAACAACAAAAGTAGAAAGTTTTCTACCTGATAAAGTCTATTACAGTCTATATCACTATTTAGCTAGAACAGATCAGATAAACAAGATAAAAAATAGGGAATTTAGAGAGCAAATATTATTTTTTTCACTATGTATTTTGCTACGTATTATTTCACATAGCAGACCTGATCTTAAGATAACATTAAGTCATGAAGACAAACTAAGAAAAAGCCCAGATTGTCTGGGCTGTGGTTGACAATGCAGCCCTAATTCTGCCCTGTGCACCTGCCTTATGATAAAAATTTTGATTACCTGATCAGACACATTTTTGCACAGGACCTCTGCCACTGCTAATGGATAACCTTCTCTAAAGGCAAAATAATTAATTTCCTCATAGATTTGTCTGTGGTGCTTCTAACAGTAGGGGAAAAAATTAATCATCATCCCAACATCCCCATTTTTCCATGCGAACAATTGACTGTATTTTCCACAACCTTGTTCCTGGAACTAGCTATATTGTTTTGAGTGAAACTAGGTAAGCTTAGCCCGAGGCAAACATACAGTATGGAAAAATTTCCACTGAAGCTATTAAGTGTTGTAAAGTTATAAACAACTGAAAATAGGGGTTGATAGATAGAAACATCACAAAACCTCTATAACAAGCAAATTTCTCATAATATGCCCATTTTCTTGACTGGCATCAATTAAATTTCGTGTAATAAAAAAATCTTGTTTGTGAGGCTGAAGAAAGGTTTGATTTGAATAAAGACAAAACAAACAAACAAACAAACAAAAAACCAATAATTTGGAACAGACTGTTGAACCAAAAATCTGGGACTAGGAATTGGAAAAGGAGATATCTTTGCCTTGGCAAAAAAACTAGGAATCAGCCTGCAGGAGACAACTACAGCTCTGAAAAGCCAAGAGGTACAACAAAGGAAGAAAGGGTTTATCTGGGAAATCATAGGAAAAACACCTATATTGACCTAGCTGAAGACAGGATCTATAGAAAAGGCAAATTAAGGAAGACTGAAGCTCCAAGACCAGTGGAAGGTCAGCTGAAGTGCCTGGAAGAGAAGGCACTAAACCTCACTCATAGAGGGTTTTAGACTTGCAACAGAGGAAATCAGGATTAGGGAAGTAAGACTTTTCAGGGAAATGCTGCAATATGCTGTTTTATTTACTTAGACATACTGCAAACATATAAAAATTTGGCTATATTTGAATGCTGTCTTGAAAAAAAAATGCTGGATTGGGTCATTGCATCTGTCACCAAACTCAATGCTAGACAAGTCACTAATATCTCACTTTCCTTAGGTGGCCTTTCTGTATTTTTCATTTACCTAGCTTTAAAACCCAGGCACCTCACTAACTTCTGATGCCACTGTAAATGAAAACTGTTTTGAACATAGGAAGCACCACATAAAACTGAAGTCATGAAAACTTGAAACACAGTCATGAAACCTGAACATCTCAAATTGGCTTGAGTTTCTCTATGGCCCCACTTGATTACTGTCCTGGCATTTAGACACATGTGTAAAATAGAAATGTGAGTTCACAGTGTACAAGACTAAAAATAGAAAGGCAAAAGAACTGCACGAGCACCTTAATTCTGCTGTGTTCTGACTTCACTGTTTTTACCCTTACAGTAAAAATGTTCATTTAATTTAGCTTTCATTTGTAGTTCATTCATTTAAAGTTTTGTTCCAAAACAAGGCTGGGTCTTTTCCAGCACCATAAACCATTCACAAGTATCTATAAAGGTTTTCAGAATTAAAACTTGTCTTAACTATTTGATGTGTACTTACTGTGCAGTTTGATAGAACCCTAAATATCCCAGGGATTCAATTATTAATTTCAGGACCTTCTGTTACAACAATACATCTTGAAAAAGAACATGTGTCACAATTTTCCTGGCCTACAGAACATGGCCAACCATTAACAACGATGCCTTTTCTGATGGTCAGGAAGTAATTCTAGAAATTCTTTACATAACAAAGTGATACAGAAATGCACTGATTTTTAAGCTTAGTTTTCTAAAATGGTCATGCTCACTCCTCATTTACATTAATTAGACTTTTTGGCACTTCTTTACTTTTTGTATTTTATTTTTGTTCGCTATACATGTACAACGGACTTAAAGCGCCCCTCTCCTCATTGCCTCATCTACCACCTGCATCAAGAAGATATCTGCAATGTTCTGCAGGAACCTCCTGGACTGTCTGTTCCTAGCTGTGTAGTCATTGCAGCAGACCTCAAGGTGGTTGAAACATAACATAACAGTGTGCTTGTGAGGCTATTTGCACCTGCCTGTAGGCCTCATCCACTTCTTGGTTAGGAGGCCCATAATAAACACCCACCAGTGTCGCCCCGGTTGGCCTGCCCTTTAATGCTCATTCAAAGGCACTCAACTCGCGCTTCATTCTCCTGTGTGCTGAGCTCCATAGATTCCAGCTGAGCTCTCATGTAAAGAGCAACCCTGTCACTTCACTTTTCTGGCCTGTCCTTCCTAAAAAAACCTAAAACCATCCATGGCCACATTCCAGTCATGAGAGCTGTCCCACTACGTCTCAGTAATCGCAATGAGATCACAGCCCTGCAGTCACACACACATCACCAATTCCCCTTGTTTATTCTCCATGCTGCATGTGTTTACATAGCAAAATTTGAGCTGGGCTCTCAATGTGCCTCTCTAGCTGGGGCAGCTGTAACTTGACTATGTGAGCCTTCAGTACGTCTCCTGTTTTGCTATTTTCCCTCTCCAGGCTTTGGCCATTCTTTGCTGGCTCTGGAGTTAGGCTGGTGTGAGCGGCATGGTAGGCCATCCCCTACCTGATCACCTGCTTCCTTGATGATACCCCCCTCCGTCTGAACCCTACTAGCTCATCACCAACGACCCTTGTCTGCCTTTGGGAAAGATTAATTCCATCCAATGCCAGGTACCATGTAAAGCTTCCTATTGCCAATAAACCAAAAGCTGTAGCAATGACATGAGCCACAGAGCCACATGTTAATGGACTGTATCCTCCTGTTTCTTTCCATATTGGTGCCACCACTAGGAAGAATGGAAGAACTTCCTTGTATAGAGGAATTCCCCCTGACTATAACCCGCCTTTTTTTTTCCTCCTGCTGGTGGTTACAATACGGGAGATTGGCCTTTCTGACCATATTAATATTTTTGGAGAAGAGGGACTCTTGCCTTCACCATCCATTGATTGTCCTTCATCTTCCAGGGCCATGTACTTGTTAGATAGGGCTATATGGTAGGGTGAGATGGTAGAAGAAGGATTTCTACTGCCATCTTGAGTCTGGACTTTTTTCCATTCATTGTCATCCTAGTTTCCTCGTATTGGCTGGGGGATGGAATTTTTTCCTGCTGGGGACTTCCGCGTGCCTGCTCATGTTCTTTGGAGGCCAGAGTCTGGCATCACCAGTCTGTCTCCCTCTCTGACTTCCAGATACATCTCAGCTTTTCAACCTCCTTTTGTAGCTCTGCTACCGTGCTGAGCAGATCTTGAGAACCTGCTCACATCCTACACAATTGCCATCCCTGCAGCTGTCCAAAGGAAGTGTCAAGCTTTGGCACTCCCTGCAGCATGACACCTGGACCTGCGTGTTTTACTAGCTGATTAGTCTGAGTCCCTGTCTCCTTTTTAGGAAATGGTGATGTGGCCTTCTGACACGTAATTGCCATAGTGGGTACTCCTGGGAGCTCGCTGCTGCACACCTTGCCTGCACCAACTGACACACCATGCTCTGACTCCCCACGCTCCCTGGGTGCTGCTCTTGTAGGTGTGTGGGTTGGGTCGCCTTCCCTGCTGGTGCTGCCTCCAATGCGTCAGTGCCGCTTGGGGTTAGGGGTGCCTTGCTATCCCTGCTCTAGTGCCTGCACTTCACTACATGGCTTTTGTCTGCCAATTTAGCTTCTTTTGAACTATATCAATAAAATTGATGCACTTGGAGGTTCATTCGGATGTGGAAAGGGAAATTGTTTCCCTGTCCTACAAAGTCTTCCAGATTATTTTAAGACAAAAAAAAAAAAAAAAAAAGACAGATATAAGCAGAGATCATAATTCATGTCACCTAGATGCTTGGGAGAAATTCATTTTAGAAGCCTCTTCCTCCTAAACATATTACCTAGAGAACATACATGGCACACCTGATGATCTGAAGCATACAGGAGAGGTATCATTAGGTAACCATCATTTTTATTTTACTGCATCGGTTATGATTAAATTAGAGGTAAGAGGTGAGTGCTAGAAGCTAGGCAAGTGATGAGTAAGCCATGCACACACAAACTGTGGGAGGGCAGTTTCTCCCCTCATCCAGTACATAGTTCTTAGCAGACCTTAGTATAGATATTACTACCAAAAAAAAAAAAAAAAATTGTTTCCCGCCAGATCAGTGCTTTCCTGTTAATAGGTTCCTCTTTTCCCGCTGTAATACTTTAAATAGGCAAAGAAGAGCAAATTCTTCTTTTTCTATAAACTATTTTTATTCATTTTGAACAATGAAGACAGTAAGAATAACAGCAAAATGGAAAGTCAGTTTGCACAACTTACATAAAATCTTACAAAAGCAACTATTAGTCTTGTCAATTTATTGACACCTACAAATACATGTTTACCTATAGTCATTTTGTTTATTCATATTATCCAGTAAAGATGGTTCTTCCTATATGTTTTCACTTAGGCAGACAGTGGGGGCAAAAAGAAAAAGTAACCTAAACTGTTGTTATTTTTTGATGAATCAACTGAAAAAGTACATCTTCAGGGCTGCCATTCAGAATGAATATTCAATTAGTAGCAAATAAAAGTATGTTTTTCTGGAGGGCTAAGTAATTTAGAGCAGGTATCAATAATTTAGACACTGCTCAGCTCTAACTAGCAGGCTTTATAAAGAAGTTATGCAATTATTTAAATACCTCCTACTAATTGTTCCCCACACAGTGAAAAATTGGCTATTTCTTAATAGATTAAATACCATGATACCTGCACTAATTAATTTAAGTTAACATTTCCCTACCTATCATTTTTCCTACCTACAATTCTGTAGCTGTTGCAAGAATAGTAAGTAAAAAGCCATGGAGAATTCAACTGTTTAAGGCCTAATCTTTCAAAAAATAATACAAACAAAATTACTCATTCCACTAGATCCATTCACCAAAGTAAAGCTCACAGTCTATAGATATGAATGCAAAATTACCCACTTAACACTTCAATTTACCTGAACAGTTATGACACATATTAATATATAAATTCTAATAATTATTATTTCAAATAACATCTCTGAAATATAATATATGTGTTTCCCATGAGCTCAGATTTATTTTTTTTTTTTGATGCTGTGGACTTGAAGCTCTGAGAGTTCTGTTATAGTCACCTATATAAATATTGTACATCACCAAAAACAAGTGACTGCAAGGGCCAAAAAAGGTTTTCAGAACAGCTGCTTGCCTTTTGGAAGGTCTGCATGTCTGAAATTAGAATTGAGCATCAAATGCATAGAACTGAGTTTTCCAGTCCAATGAGAGGAAGAACAGGGAAAAGAATGGGCTCGCAGAAAAACGCTGCTCTCTCTCTCTAAAACAAGAGTTTGCCTACTCGATTGTTTTTCCCAAAACAAAATGTTCAAACACTGTCATTATGGTAGTAAACGTGTACAGGAGGCTATGTTAAATATCCTTGTTTGCATTCAAATTCAAATGTAGGCAGTATAAATGATCATTGAGTGGTTCAAATCTCACATCAGTAAGTGTTTGGGTTTTTTTTCAGCTATTCAGTTTTCCTCCTTGTACTAGCCTTTATCCTCAAATCACAGAGAACTAGAATTTAAAGCACGCACCTTAGTTATCAGTTTTAATCCCTCCTCCCTGGGAAGGAAAGATAATCCTTTTCCATTCCTTTTCTTTCCATCTCATATAATCTTGTTCTCAGCCTCCATTTTAGATAATATAACCAGCTCATCCCTATCCCTACAAAAGTCATACAATACGTATTATATTTCCCCAAAGAAATCTCACAGCCTCCTGTTAGGTATTTATATCACCATCTCTCCTCTACATTTTCTTTAAGGAAAAAAAAAAAAGCAAAGAAACACACTCTTAATTGCTTCCATGCAATTATCTCCCATATTTGTAGAGGTGCAAATACCAACACTCAGAAAGAAACATCTCTTAGTGCTTCGGTTATGCAACTTTTTGCGTTATATTAAATGAATTGTCTCTGAAATATCAAATGCCTTCTTGAATGGAAGTGTCACAGAAAATCAGAATATGAATTACTAGTGTTTTGCTCTGATAAAAGGTCAAATAAAAGTTTTCTTGCAAAAGCCTATTTTTCAGCTTCCTTTTCTGCATACTTCAGGGCAACACTCAGCTGGTGCTAGTTGCCCTAACTCCAGGAGTCCCAATAATTCACACCAAACAATAGTGGACCCTTAGATTCTGGACACCATGCTTTCCAAATGGAAACAAATAACAATTACATTTAGGAAAAGAAAGGATTTGAGTTAGTGTGTCTGACATGACATTTTCATGCTGTTATATGAAATGTGAAATTGAAATAAAGCAAAGTATCAGCTATTTCTACCATAGACTATACCCACTAAATGTTATGCACTCCCTGCAAGCAGAGATGACACCTTTCTACCAACTTACAGAAAATGATTCAAGGGAAGGAAAAAAAGTCATCTATAGCTGCATAAGTGCAGAGAACTGTTTTGGCTACTTGCATAGGATCTTCCTGCAGAGAGTTATACAGACAGTGGGACAGCACTGGGAAATGCTGCCTTCCCTTTCCCAACTTGTGCACCTCTGCTAACCTCTCTGAGCACACTAGTGCCTAATAAATATAGACAAATCAGACAGCAGTAATTTAGGAGACCTGTTGGACAAAAATACCTGTTGGGTATTTTGGCTATATATGTACATTATTTTCATCTGCTAATACTGGCAGAAATTCTCATTAAAAAAAAATGTTTGAAATGCAAGAAGGGAGGGGAAAGTAAAGCCTTTTTTTACTCCCATGTTCTGGCTCATTTTATATAGGAGTTAACCATTTACAGCTAAGGATGAGTAGTAATGTCTGAATAGTTGTTTTATGGTCTATATCAAAGGAGTATGATTGTCCTACCCAAATTCCTCACAGAACAAAGAAGACGTTAAAAGTGGTATATACAGCATTAACTGAAAACTTTTGGTTATCCCCGGAAGAAAGATACATTTACAATCTAATAATTGTAGCCATATTCGGATTAGGAGAATCGTTTGTAGATAATCATCTTCAGTTGACGCTCTTTAATGTACAATGCTAGAAAAAGAATAGACCTGATAAAAGATGTAATTTCACAGTACTGGAGTTTGAGTTGTCAAAACTCACAGCAGGCCTCTCCTCTCCTCTCCTCTCCTCTCCTCTCCTCTCCTCTCCTCTTCCTTCCCTTCCCCTTCCTCTTTCCTCTTCCCCTTCCTCTTCCCCTTCCCCTTTTCTTTGAGGTTTAATTTTAAACTTCAGCTGAATACTAGAAGTGCATATTTCTGACTCATTCTGCCACATGTACTTCCACAGGGTGATTCTGTCATGTTCTGACTTCCCTTCCCTTCCCTTCCCTTCCTGCCTTGCCTTGCCTTTTTTTCTTCTTCTTCCATTACCTATTTACATAGAACATATATTGGCTTTGACTATAGGGTAATTTTCATCCAAGTGAGTCTAGAGGTTTATGGAGCCAATTTTGTTGTAGCAAAAACATAAACTATGTGACTACATAGTTCCATCTTCAGAACCAGCAAACATTAGTGAGTGGAGGCAGTGTCATCAGAGACAAGACTGCTCTGCTGGGTGCCAATCTTGTCTATATTTTGTTCCCTTTTAGCCTGGAAGGGCTCACTGAGCTTTTAAGTTTGCTGTTTCTGTTCAAAAAGAAAACAATAGGGACAATATATTTGGGCATGACCGAAGGACAGGAATGAGAAGTGAAGCATGGACTTTCCTGGTATTTTCAAGTTGCTAGACTGGCTAACAGCTGCATCAAATGAAATATCGATTTTTCTGATGATAACCCCAAGCACAATCTTATTTGAGTTCAGCTCAACCTAATTGTTATTTATCTACCATTAAGGGGAAACAAAGCAGAAAGATTTCCCAGCTTAATGTACCATAGCACGCAATGCTATTTTTAAGCTTGATTGTACATTTGAGGTCTCATATGCAAAGACAGACAGCTAAAAAAAAAAAAAAAGTAATTATTTAATTCGATACTTCCATTTACTGATTTATCCCCAAACTTGACAATACAGGAAATATAAATAAAAACACATAAACAGCTTGAGCAGAGTACATAACTATAATATTTTCTAAGAATATGTTGTATGTGTTATTCATAAAGATATTCACAGACTCTTATTTTGAGAAATGATGCATGAAATCTGCAGTATTCAATGAATGCTGGAACTATATCCTACAGGCAGGGGAAAACAACTCTTTTTCTTTAGGATTTGTAAAGGTCTGAGAGATTCCATGCAAATCTTGACTTGAAGATATACAATTATGATCAAATTTAAAGGCTGGATAATTAACTTGGCAATTTTCATATTGAATTTGCATTATCATAAGCTATAACTATTAATAAACACAGTATATCATACATATTGATTATTTCTTATTTCAGGTCCAGAAGCCAAATGCTATTCTTACTGCCTATCATAAATACAAAATATTTCAAATAAAAACTAAATGATCCAATAAAAACAGCTCGCGTTTGTAAACTCCCTGATAATTAAACACAAGCAGTAAGAGAAGGATAGTACATCACAAAATGGACTGTGCTAATTAATAAGATGAGTTTAGTGTTGGTATTTCATGAAAATATCTAAAACTGTAGTCATTACTGTATTGCAGCATATTTTGCAAAATAAGCAATTTGTATGCAGCTGTGATACAAATGTTCTTGAGGGCCAATATGATTAAAATATACTCTGCATAATGATTGCTGAATCATATTTCTCCTCAGTAAGCAATAGCTGTGAAAACTCATAAGAAGGGATTTACAGTGATAAGTGAAGCTACAATCTGAAGTTAGAGATTGGCCAGGTTTACCTGATTTTTTTCTGAATTTTTAAAAAATTCTTTCCAAAAGGAAGGTTAAAAAATTCAACTTTCTTAGTCCTTCTTCATGACTTGGAGTTGTTGGGAGAATATATTTCTAAACCAGTTGCAGTAGGCATAAAATACTGTTTCCATCTTGGAGAGACACTTTTAACCTGTGTCATCATTGTAGATGCTTGACACAGCCTGTTGTATGCACCTGCCTTTAGGCTTATGATCAGTTTTTTTTTTTTTTTCCTGCCACAGTAGACACTATATAAACAGCAGAATAAGAAATTCAGAAAAGTTTTAGAATGAAGAGGAGGAACAACCAACTTGTGATAGCATGCAAATGATTTCTGAAGTCCTTGTACTAACAGCTATATCATCAAATGTAAATGCAATTAGCGAGACGAAAATTCTTTTTTGTTGTCATTGTCATTCATGACCAACTATCTCTACAGAAGATTAAAATTTATTTAACACACAAAGTATTCCTGTCAAACCCCTTTTTTGGAAGCGTATCAGTTGACACCTACTGCAATGTTTCTTAAAAGCCCAAACCACCACCCTGCCTTTTAAAGTTCTTGAGTTACTGATACTAGATGGCAAAGAAGAAAGAGTTTTGTTAAAGGAGATAAAACTCAGAATCAATGCTTGCGTTGATCCTAATATGCCATTTCTTTGCTACCTAATAGCACTTTTCTTATCTAGGATGTTAAGTGGATTTCTCTCAACCCTACATAAAAGAAAAAGGAGTACTCGTAATAGATACAAATAGGGTCAGCTGAAAAACAGTACCACAGAGATCAAATTTTCTTGAGTATGTATTTTAGTTATTTTCTTAATGCATACTCCTAGGTAAGAGGTTGTTTGCCTGGTTTTCCATTTACAAATTATAGCTAAGAGAATAGAAGTGGTGGAAATGTTATTAGAATTAACTTCTCCTGTACCTTCTCTCCTGCAAAAACTTGACAGCGAGATTTTCCGCACACTTCTCTCCTGCAAAACTCAGAATTAAAGGAAAGCAAACACTAAACTCCCTTTATCTAGCAAACATCCATTTTGTCTTTGAAGGTTTATATACTAACCAAGTCTTTCTATCTACATTCACCTCATTCAAAATCAACACATCACTCAAAAAGCTCTTCAATCATGAAAATGTAAAGAGATTTTAATCAAACTTTGTATCTATTATAACACAACCCTATAGAAAGTCTCAAAGATGTCCATAAAGCTTTCCATACTTTCTAAAAACTTAAAAAAGAACAAATTTTAAAAGCTATGAGATGTCTAAATTAATAGAAAAGAAATAGAAAAAATGTATGGCTTTCTGAATCGGCAACATCAGTGGTAGTACTGGCAGCAAGAGCAAATGCTAAAATATTTGCAATACATTTTCATTCCTATATTTTCCTATTGTGTCATGGAGTCCACTACCTTGACTTAACATGTATTAGATATGTGACTAGATCTGGAAAAACTGATAATGCATGTAAGTGCATCTTATTTGCTAGTCTGATTTTTTAGATGGATGCTTGTAATTAAAAATAAGCCCCAAAAGCATATTTTGGGCCTTCAATCCCTTCTCTCCAAGCAGTAACTTGAAAGAGCATGCTTCTTTCTTCATTCGGTAGTTCCTCTCTGCCATGCTGAATAAACAAAGCCATGTTATTGAACTAGCTGGTAAGTAGTTCAATAAAAACAATCAAAAATCCTCAAAATCGTTACAACTCTTATGCAAAAGTTACTCCAGTTTTGACTCTTTTTTACTCATTTTAACTCGATACACTACATGCTTTTGAAGAATGGAAAATGTGAAGAGCTTTCAGAGGCAACTGAACAGCTTAAATTACACAATATTCCAAGAAATTGAGGACTAAACAGCCTAAACACCCAAGATATTTTCAAAACAGAACAACTGGCGACATTTTTGAGTTTTTTTTTTATTAGAATCTTAAAATGATCTCTAAATTCTCCAAGATTATTGGGTACAAATACTGATAGGATTATTTAAATGCCATAGTGTAACAGCATCAGTTCTTACATTTAAAGCTTTGTGGAGAATAAACAAAGAGAATGATCATAAAATAATAGTTGCCATTTGAAAGATATGCAAGTGTTTCCAGTATTGTTTACTTGACCTGTAATAATTTTCTACTTTCACAGAAAATATTTTTGACTATGAGAAATTTTAGAGTTATTTTGATGCAGGCCCCATGCAAAGCCTATGCTAACAGAGTATGACAGTTAAATGTACATCACACTGTTACTGTGACTATGACTCAACTCCATATTGTAGTTTGTTTAGTATAAGAGCAATGCTGAGTTGTTTTAGGATTTGGACCTCCAGATTAGATTGAACTGTTTTTAAAGACCCTTGGTTTCCAACCCTGCCTTTCCATGACCTAGAATTTATTTATTTCAAGACAAGCTTGAATATTGCAGTTTTCTGAGCTAACAGTTCCTGAGATTCTGGAAACATTCCAGTCAGTTTACAAAAAAAAAACTGCAGAAACGTCATTTCCATTTTATCACACTTTTCCCTCAAAGATTTCCAATAACCATATTTTGTTAAAGCCTTCAATAGAAATATAATGAGAAATCATATCATATTTCTACCAACTGTAAAGGTATAAAGCAGCTACTCTGCATGTTTTCAAGCTATAGCTCTCCTGACCACATTCACTGATAAACTGATTACTTTTTACCATCCTTATGCATTATAATGGAGCTGCTGGAGTGTCATGCTGGATTTACAGCTACTTTGCATTGAAAATATACCAGAGCGCAGCAGTTTGCTTTCATTTTGCATCCTAAACTTTTCTTCTTGCAATAGCAGTTCTCCAGATTCCTGTGTTCTTGCTGCTCACATCTAATTAGCATAATACACATTACACAGGTGCCTATATATATATATATGTGATACATGTATATAACCCAAACACTGAAGAAAATTAATATTCAGATTAAAAGTAATTTAAAAATTAGTCAAAGGTAAACTACACCTTCCTGTTTTTGGTTTCTCTTCCCTTCTTTCATATGTGATTCCCACCCCTTTCTTCTCCTGCCTGCATTCGTACCTCTTTTTACATCCAGCTTGTTTCTAACTATACAAGTTTTTCCTCTCATGTGATCATGGTTGAATAAATGTGCTGCATTAGGGAGCATTATAAAGAATATGCAAGACTAAATATTAATGTTAACTTTATATTTCGTAACTGGAAATACACTATGTAGGGATGTGAGCATACACATGTTTCCATGGATTCACTATAATAGTATCTCCCTGCACTACCAAAGGGCTGAAGCCACAAGGAAACCTTCAGTTAAGATGCTTTCTTTCAGCACCTAATGTTTCATATAAAGCAAATTCATTTGATACTTTTGTCAAAGGCAGTGGGTATGAGGAGGTAGATAGATACACATAAGACGTAACTGACCTCCATACTATGCATCATCCTAAGCTGAAAACTGAGAATGGGAGGAGAGTATCACAAAGAAGAGAAAAGCAGAGAGATTTAAGGATAATATTTAAATATTATTGCTGTAAAAAAACAATTTTATGAGGTACCTGTAGGAGATTTGTTTTTCTTAATATATCTATACAAATTGCTCAGACATTTTTTCCAGCATCTGGGACTGTTAGATAATCAAGTGTACTGTATTACCTCAAAATCTTCTTTAGTTTGAACAGATTCTGTGGTCGTAGAGAACTACAGAATTGATGTGATCCTTCTGAAATTGATCGTGGTTTCTGGAGAAATACTCTGTACAGGCAACCTGAGGTATGCAGCTATTCAGATGCTTAATCATTACAAAAATAGAAAGTGATGCTAGCTTCCATATGTCCTGACCTCCACAAGATACTTATTATATTCTTCGCCCCTTACCCCTTCCAAACCTCTAGATTATGGCAAGACTAAAGCTTTTCACCACACAAATGACTGGTAAGTTCAGACATACATAAGAAAACTGCTGTCCTGAAAGTGGTTGCCTGTCCAGGTAGGAAAGGTGAGAAGTCTGTGGTCTCTTAAAAATGGTTTGAAAGGAAGAAAAAAAAAAGTAGAGGTAGGAGGCTTTCCTGATTTTTTCTTTTCTCTTTTTAGACTGTGTTGTTAACCATCTGAAGTTTAATGAGATCACATCATGACCTTCAAGTGAAGCTGACTCATAATTTTTGAGCATTTGAAAATGGCTTGACAGCATAATAGTCATTTACTATTCTATATATAATCTGCAGTGAAAGCTTGAAAAACAAGATGAAGCTAGATCTCAGGACTAAACTGTAAACCCCATACAAGTACAAGATTCATAGTTGGGTGAGTTAAAAAACTGACTCCATCTGCTCACACACCATAACTGATACTATCACCCTGATGACAGCACTCAGTGAAAGATTTCCATAAGCTTTGAGAATACTCAAGGCATGTCCACAAACTCCAGTTTTGCAATCCCAGAAACAAAGGAAGGAAAGGACTGTGAAGAAGAAGGTGGCCACATTCATGGACTCACTCCCATCTTCATTATTGAAACAACTCCTGCAAGAATTACTGACTTCTCCTTTCTTTTTTTTTCTTTTTTTTTCCATAATGGACATAACAATATATTTAAAGGAAATTCTTTCATGTCTATAATTAGAACAAGAACATTGTTTTTAGCCCACAGCTACATGCAACACTCCCTTTTCTTTTTTTCTCCTTTTCTATCTCTCTTCCTTGTGGTACCACTGAGGAATATAGAGAGTTGTCTTAAAGTTGTTAAAGATGTAGGTTTTTACATTGTATCCTGCTTCCTTTCTCTGGTTATTACAATTTTTTTCAGAGTAGACTTGTTCCTGAATTTCCTTGGTTGAAACTTTGAAGTATGGGATAACATCCTTACAATGTTCGTTTTACCTTTCAGTCACTGGCATGGGTTCACAATTTCATTATTATTTCTAAACTCTCCAGCTGGGAATTCACTCAGTTATTAAAAACTGTAAAAAATGTCAGAAACCAGAAAACAACAAACAACCCATATGGTAACTCATGTGATTTATAAAAAGTCAACTCTTATTTTTCTGTTTAGTTTTAAATTCCCAAGATAATTGATCAGACTGGTACAAAGCACTCAACAACAGTTATTTATAAGAAGCCTCTCTTGTAGTGATATCTAGGAAATCAGACTGAAAAAGCTTCTCATGGTGGCAGATACTCTTCAGAATGGTTGCACTGAATGTAAAGCACTTTTATGTTGGCAGATGGCCAGAGAGCAATCAACAGGTACTTACAAACCCAGCCTTTAATTTGCAATTAATCTAGGTTATTTTGTAATTAACCTATTAGCAGCAGGCTTGCAGTGCTACATTAATGACAGAAGCATTACCTTGTGTGCTAAAAATAGGTCTACAGTCTTTTTCTCCCTGGGTATGTTTGTGTGGTCTTCTGAAAACAGAACTAAATCTGCTCAGGACCGGATCAAGTGTTTAAGGCACATCAGCGCGCTCTCTAAATTGTGTCCCAAAGCTCCTGCAGAATTGTGTACCAGCAAATGAGCTCTGCTCAGAAGCATCCTAGAAATTGCTCCTACAGAGCAGCAGAGACAAGGCTAGTGCCTAAGGCTCTCCCTGTACTGTCCTTCTGACAGGTCCACAAGGGACTCTAAGAGTTAAGGTGTAAGTAATGTATTAAACCACAAAGGGAGGAATTGTTTGATCCACCTATAGGAACTTTCAGGATGGCTCTTCCATCTCTCACTTATCCATTCACCACAAAGGCAGATTTATTGCATTACAGTGTTAACCATTTAAATGCACCTGCTAAATGCTGGTGAATACCACTGCAAAGTCATTTGTGTTTCCATACTAATCTGTTTTCTCCAGTTAATTACTGTGCTAGCAAACTGTCCACTTAGTTCAATGGATTATTACAGGAGGAGAGAAAGGTTAGGAGCACAGAACCAGTATTTTAGATGGTCTCAATATTAATTCCCATTGTCTTTAAATATAAACACGTAGGTTGATTACTGCTAATTTTCACAATGTTTTAAATATTTAAGATGATAAAGTGATTTGTTTCATTACTTGAGATATCTGTACGCAATTTGTGAAATAGCAGATAAATACCAATGAGATTAATCCCTCAGTAGGTTTGTGTGTAACATGAAAATTTATAATAAAACCAAGCTGGAGTGACCTGAGGATAAGGGCATTTTAAATACTCCAACATTTCTTTATCCATTTCTAATTGTAAAATAAGATAGTGAAAACTTACTATGTTATATTGACAGGCTGCCAAAGAGAGTTTGAGAAATCAGAGTTACAAAGTCTCAGGCTTTCACAGTTTAAACTCAAACTGTTGCAAACTCAACAACTGTTATTAAAATGAATGTGAATTAAATTAGTCCTGGTTAAAGATAAACTGAGTTTTGGTATATTTCTGCCTATGGCTTACATTAAAGAAAGTCACTGTTAGTAATTTACTTTCAGTTAAATAAAATTTCAAGGAAGTAATTAAGTTATTATTTTGATGCAAAGAAGAGATTAGCATGATTAGCTAGATTTCTTTGAAAATAAGTACAATGGAGATATTAGATACTTCCATAACATCTAACAAAATGTAAGATTTCTTTGCAGAAGATCCCCATTTCTCAGATTTTATTTATTGTCTTTACACATAAAGCTCAAAGCAAGCTCACCTAAATTTTGAAAAGATCTCTCAAAATTAGTATTCCTCATGGTAAATAATTCATGAAGGCTTTCTACTATGTTTCAGAATGCTATAAATAGAAGAAAGTTTTCTAGATCGAAGAATATTATTCAAATAACTTTTAAGGAAACAGAAGAGAATCAGATCTCCAAACACATTAGGGTTATTATGCTTAACACTTCACTTTTTGTGCATGGACAAAGAATGAAGTATGAGAAATTCATACCATCTTCAGCAATGAAAAAGAAATAAGAACATCTCAGTGTATTTGATGACTCTAGATCTTCAATCATAAAATTACGAATCGTCTGTCCAGGACACTTCAAAGCAAACAAGCCTCACCAGAAATTGTAAAGGATAAATTTATGCAGCTTGGGAAGCTGGCTTAGATGTTAAAACAGGGGAGAATCCTTATTATTACACAGTCATGTTAGGGTATTTGTTCTAACTTAAATATACATTTGTGCCTTTAATGCAAACCTATGCTTCTGAGCACTGTATTTCATCATTTTGCAACAGTTCCACACACATCTATAGAAGCATAACCCTCCTATTTTATATCCTGCCAATATAGTTAGCGCATGTTCTCTGCATCATTTCTGTTGCTCCACACAGTATCTACAGGAATTTTTTATTTATCTTTAAATTCTGTACGCAAAATAGCTATCAGATGTGTGATATAAGGAACCCAGAGCCATGACTGTAACTTACAGGATGAGTTTCTATGCAAACTTCAGTCTCAGGATAAGCCTTCCATTCAGTATCATTTTGCAACCAGAATTCTGCCAAATTTTCGTTTAACTAAAATCTGTTTATACATTTTAAAGCAAACAGATTTCTTTCTCAAGGATTATATTCCAGTACTACTTAATTTTAAAAGTGCTCTATGCCTCCTGCATAGAACTGAGTAGTAAGTGAAATTACTGAATAGGAATGCACAGTCTTAACAGCTTGCTTGGTGCTTGAGAAATACTGTTTGCCTGCCATGAAGCAAGTGATCCATGGACGTTGTCAAAACAAGAGTGGTTTGGTATAACTCTTTTTGCGCTTAAGCCTTATAACTTGTGTACTTGTAAAATGACAACTTTATGCAAACATTTAAAATAATGCCATCCACTCGCAGTTTTGGGGTAGGAACAAACTAGGGTGAAGAAGCACTAAAATTAGTTTCCAACACTTGAGGGTATCATGAGAATAAAAGTAGAAATCTAATTCAGATTTGTTTTAAGGCACTAAAAAACTTCAGCCTTACTAAATTTACCTATGTAAAATTGTTCTTTGGATGTTATTATTAGACAGAAACATTTACAACTGTGAAGGCTGAATTTTCCCAAATCCCAATAGTTTATGCTTCACATTGCAAGTTCAGTGCTGCCTTCCATATCTGCCTATATCTAACAATAAATAGTCATTTTACCTGCTGTCTCCCAGCAACAAAGAGTTTTAATAGAAGGCTATTTCTTTAAAAAGGAATAGGTTTTCAAGCATATTTTCTGCACTTGAAGTTCATTTTTCAGCCTTGAATGATTAGACTGGATACGTCAAAAGACTCTGATTCCGTGCATTTCTCCTAAACACAAGATTTTCTACTCTTTAGAGTATCTATTTCTATAGAATAAGTGGACAGCTGAGTCCAATTCAAACAGAACAGGTGAACAAATTATAGCACGTTGCTCATTTTGAACACCCATAACACTAGTCCTTGCAGTCAAAGAATAGAAAGATGAAACCTAAATTTGTCACAGCTTTAGGATTTATCTTCATGACAAAGAGACTGTTAGGGGCAACCTTATGGTTTCTCACGAGACCATATTATGATTTCTACTAGCCTCCCTTAATGTACACGTCTTTCTAGCACATAGTGTTTTTGTCATTTCACTTTCATTTGTATGGTGGTTATGACTCAGTTAAAAGATAAAGTGATACAGTTTTAAACCATTCTTAGGAATCTTATATGCTGCACCCATTCTTTGGTCATGCTTTTGTTTCTTTTCCAATCTACTGATCAAAAAAACTAGGGAGGAGAGGAAAACAAGCAAACCAACCCTCCTGTTTTAAATGGGTGGAAAAGTGCACTGTGATTTCTGTGTTTTTTGTGGGTTTTTTTTTGTTTGTTTGTTTGTTTTGAGGTGGGGGAAGGAGATCCTCCCAGACTGATAGTCAATAAGCATCTTTAAATTATAAATATGAAGCATATCTAAAAAATAGCTAAGATCTGTCCAAGAGCTAAGCCAGAGATTTACTGTTAAAGCTGTTAAATCCCAGGCAGTAAGTTCTAATCAGTGGTAAAAATATCCTTTTATGTTGTATGGGAGCCTTGTATACAGGTAGACCTGTTTAAAGAGAATGCATTCTAATCTGGGATTTATAGCAAGCAATTTCCTAGACACAAATCTCCCCAAACTATTCAAATAACTCATACTCATTGAAGTCGGCAAGGTCTCAACTATAAGGTAAAGCAATGTTGGTGCTATAGTGGGCTCCATAAGTCTTATGGCAGGTATCATTTGATAGCTTTGCAACAGGGAAGAGGCCAGAATGGTATTACACTAGTGTACAAAGGCAATAGCCAAATTATTCTCTCAAACTGGACAATGACAAACTCCGAGGAACATCAAGTTAATATCCTGTAGACTGGATTTGGACTGCCACTCTCCCATCATGATTTTGCTTGACTGCAAAGCTTTTCCCAGTATAGTCCAAGCTTCCTGTCTGGGTAACAATTTGATCAAGCTCCCTTCCCACCCTTCAAATGCCCTATAGCACTGAGACCCCACTTGACATGATTAGTGCTAAATTGAGAATCTAGAACCTACATTCATTTCCAGGCTCTGTGCCCTCAGATCCTTCGTTTTGGTTTTGTTCTCCTTTTTGCATCAACTTTTTCATCTCTAAAACATAGAACTGCAAGAGACCCCAAATGGCACAGTCTTAGCAAAGCAGCCAGGGAATTAGTTCTAGAAGTTCAAGAAACTTGTAGTTGCAATACGTGTCTTGCATCATAGTTTATTTGTATACTCATACCAATAAAGAAAGTATAGTTCACCAATTGTCAGTAAATTACCTGTTAACAAATCCATAAATTGCTTCAATACTCATTTGATTTAAAGTACGTAAAGAAAGCAGTTTTTCCCCCATGATAGGGTTTGTGTCTCTTGACCTTTCCTTTGCCTTGTCACTTGAGATTACAATTCTTAAAACTTTATCACTTTATCTTTTAACTGAGTCATAACCACCATACAAATGAAAGTGAAATGACAAAAACACTATGTGCTAGAAAGACGTGTACATTAAGGGAGGCTAGTAGAAAGCAAATTGTCCAAGTTTCTCAAGTTTCATCAACTGCTTTTTTATACAAATTCAGTAATTACTATGTATCTATTTGTTTTCCCCCCTTTCAGCTTCATTTCTTCTTAGATTAAGCATTTCAACTGTACATGTCTTTTTGCTCTATAAAACTTTATCCATGCTTTTTATTGCAAAATTAAAAGACAAAATGACCCATTTAAGCCTAAACAAATCTCATAATCAGCTCTGTATTAAAGTTAAATTAGTTAGCTGTTAAGTCATTCTTTCTATTATACTTTCGTGTAATTTGTTATTATACTAACAGAATAGTGCCAATAGACTTCTTATTGCTTTCACACAGTTTCAGTTCAATACCTAGTTACATTTGACAAAAATTGATCCAGCCCTAATATTCAATAGTTATAAAATTTTAGGCTTGTTTTTATTTATGCTCTAAAAATATAGCTAAATGCTCATATTAAACCTCCTGAGTACTAGAGAAAGAAGAAATAAATTTATTTAGATGACTGTGTAGTTTAATCATCATTTGATAATATGATACACACATAAGATAACTTAGAAGTCCAAGATCATACATTTTTTTTCATTAGCCTGTGAACCAAGAACTGTAAGGCTCCTTGCTTCTTTCAGATTTCTTAAGGTTAAACATAGAATGTCCACCAACAGTTGCCCTGGGAAGACTCCTCATTACAACTAGGCCAAACAAGTGAGTACTGGGGCCCCAGTACAAGAGGAAAAGCAAGACTGCACAGCCAGATGCAAGGAGCAAATCAGGCTAATGATTGGTTTGCCTTTAAGGAAAGGGCCTATAAGGGAGAAAGGGTTGAGGAATAGGCCATTTTTGTCAAGACCTCAGGTACTTATCTCCTCCCAGTCAAAAGAAATCATAAAAGGAAAGAATCCAGGAACATGACATTCATAGAATCATAGAATCATTAAGGTTGGAAAGGACCTCTAGAGATCATCTAGTCCAACCCCCCTGCATGCACAGGGTGCACCTACCTAGAGCACATGGCACAGGATTGCGTCCAAGTGGGTTTTGAATACCTCCAGAGAAGGAGACTCCAAACATCTTCAGCTTATAACAGCCAAGAAGTTTTGGAAGTTTTGGAAGGATACCTTTTTTTTTTTTTTTTTTGGGTGGAGGGGAAAGGCAGGTGTATTAACATCTTCACTGAATCAACAAATTAGCTCTAGGAGTCTTGAAATACACCTTTTGAGGAAGAGATGCTGAGGAAGCCAGAGAACCTTCAGCTGTGGCTCACAGATAGCTTGCATCAGAAAAGATTTGGACTTGGACTGGAAGTCTTGAATTGGAAAGACTTGGAACTTGAGCTAGAAAACAGGGCTCAGAAACCTTTGGATCCAGAAGTTTAGGTTTCTAACTCTACAGTGACTGTCATGTCTTCTCCAATATCTCAAATGCAATCTACAAAGTGCCAGACTCTGATATCCATACATGGACACCTGGGTTTAAAGTGTTTTCTCTATTTCAATTTTATATAATTATAATACATAAATGACTCCCCCCTTATATTTGAAACTTCATAATGATATACACATTGCTTATAAATAAAATTGTGCGATGTCATTTTCATTAGTCTTATCTGAACTAAGAGTTCAGATGCTGATGGTGCATATTAGTTTGGATAATCAAGTTTTTATGTTAGATTAGTTTTATTGAGAACTGAGTAGCATTTTTAAACACTGAAATGGGGAAACACTATCTCAACTCGTGCAGTGCTATTACCAAAACCACATAAACTATATACAAAAAGTGTGGATGTCAGGGATTACAGCTGGTCTGTGGAATTCATGGCTCCCTTAGCAGAGAACGTTAACCTTGAAAAGATTAGAGTGTATCTATGAGACGGAGTTCACACGGAGACAGCGGAAAGTTATTAACAAATTTAAGAGGGTTTTGGCCACGGAGCAGAAACTGGCCAAGCTAAGAATTGTCCAATCATAACTGTTACTAGCTACTGTCCTTTGTAGTCCTCACCAATAAGCAGCAGCCACGACGTAGGGCACGGAGGCATCGATATGTAGACCGGACCCCTCATCCAGAGAGGTCTGCTGCTTGCCTGGGGCCAAAATAAAGGATGTCACAGAAAGGCTCCCAAGAATTGTTCATGAGTCTGACTATTATCCTCTACTATTGATTCATGTGGGTGCTAATGATGCCATGGGGAAAATGAGGGACGTCAAGCAAGACTTCAGAGCCCTAGGGATGGCCATCAAAGGTACAGGTGCCCAGGTGGTGTTCTCCTCCATTCTGCCAACGAGGGGAATGGACTCAAGGAGGAGAAGGCGAATATGGCAGCTTAACAACTGGCTGCGCCGCTGGACCTGGCAACAGGGTTTCGGCTTCTACGACCATGGGTCTCTGTTTGATGACCAACAGCTAGTGGGGAACGATGGGACCCATCTCAGCAAGAGGGGCACACGTCTCTTTGCAAAAAGGCTGGCCAACCTGGTTAGGAGGGCTTTAAACTAGGCAAGAAGGGGGAAGGGGAGTGGCACACTGACACGGCAAGCAGTACCGCACAGCCCAGGTCAGATGGCGTCCAGCGGGAGTATGGTAGTGGGGAAGTGAGGATAGGAAATGATCACAGAGGGTCCTCTTTCACCCCTCCTGGGAAACCTGTGGCCTCTGTTGCTTCCCTGAAATGCCTGTATACCAATGCGCGAAGCATGGGGAATAAGCAGGATGAACTGGAGATCTGTGTGCAGTCCCAG
>NW_010586909.1:0-79628 GCF_000705375.1 Tinamus guttatus | reverse complement strand
GAGTCTCCTTCTCTGGAGATCTTCAAAACCCACTTGGATGCAGTCCTGTGCCACATGCTCTAGGTGTCCCTGCGTATGCAGGGGGGTTGGACTAGATGATCTCTAGAGGTCCCTTCCAACCCTAAGCATTCTATGATTCTATGATTCTATGATTCTATGACAAGGAAAGCTCTGTATAAACAATGTACTTGGAAAACAATAAAGCGTAGTTTGTGTTGCATCTACCCCAGTTGTTTGTGTTTTTGGCCACCACGACTGCGATGTGTGGGAGAGAGAGATGGGCTAGAGATGGGCTACAAATGGTATCTGGCCAATAAGCTGTATGCTCACTACCCTTAACTTAAGCTAACTCCCTTTCAAACTCTGAAATGGCAATAAGCTTGACCTCAAAGTACACAACACTAACAATTTTGTGAGGAGCCACTGTTCAGCCCATTTTATAAGTTTCTTTCAAATAAACATAGGACCAGTTATGTTTGACAGCTAAGGTACAACAAACAAGACTGAAGTTTAATAACAACATGATGAAAGAGTAAATAGCCTGTGGGCATAGCAATAAAAATGATTTATGTCTCAGCAAGCCTTCATGAAATGGGGTAGAACAATGCATTGGAAGTCAGCATGAAAGGCTGTCTTTCAATGAAACAAATCATTTATAGAAGAATATATTGAAGTCTCTCAGAATCAGGTCATGTCATCTCATTATGAAATGGAATTACAGCATTTGAAATTTTATGGAACCCAACTTCCCTGCTAAGTTTTTTGCCTCTCAGAGTCTGCTCATAACTGCGGTTCAGATCATTGTACCTCATTGCTCTGATCCTTTCATCTGTTTAACCTGTTCTCTTTTTGTTAAGTACTGCTGTGCACAGAGCCACTTCCAGCATCTTTGACCGTTAGATCAGGTATCACAACTTCATCTCAAAAATCAGGGCACAGTACCAGTACTCCATATCGCACTTTTTCAGTTCATTTAGGAAAAAAGATTATTACCATTATAAAATAGTGTTCAAATTTCAAACTCTTTCAAAACCATCAAAACAATGGAAATAGGGAAGTATGAAGGTTAAAAAATGAAATCTGGTTGAAAAAGATAATGAGACAGAATTTGGATGTGGATGTGTTTAAGTTGTAACAGCATCTGTTTTGTTTTGTTTTGTTTTCCATGTGCCAAACACAACAAAGAACTACACAGCCTCTGAGCAAGGTTTTGGGAATACAATACAATGTCAAAATACAAGGTAGCAGCTGTATACATGTAGACATATTCCTTTTCCAAGTAGTAACTGGCTCAGGGGCTGCATACAACTTCCCTGACTGTTCAGCAACAGTGAGGTCCATGTCATGGCAGTCTCATTCACACCAATAGTCAATATAGGCAACCATAGCAAACCCGGGTGTCAGAATTGGAAGTATACTGTTGGTATGCATTGCTTTCAAACAGTCTTAAACCTATGAGGATATGAAGGTGAAACCTTTGAGTTTTCCCACATTGTACTGCTAAATTTTGGAATAATTACAAAATCTCAATATTCTGATTTACCCTAGGAAGATGACATCAATCTCCTAGCTATTGTGACATCATTTAAAAATACAATTGTTAAATAAATTCTTTTTAAACAAATAAAACTACTGTGAAAGACAAAGAAAGCTACTATGACTTTTTAATTCAGAGAGATATAGTGTCAGCCTGTAAAACTATTTATTTTTACTTGTCTTTAAAATCGACATTATTCATACTGTGAACCAGAACTAGACAGATGAGGTACACTACCAGTGTTGTTAGTCATTTTCATTGTCAGAGCAGTTTATACGTGATTTAATCATCTGGCTTCAAGCAACAGTAGACTTACTGATTGGGAGACCAGCACTTTATGAAGGCACAGAAGAACTTGGCCCCTGAATGATTCTCTATGAGCTTTCCAATATTCTCTATTTTTCCCAGAAGTCCCAAGTTTCTTGGGGAGCAAAGACAGAAGAGATGTAGCTAGCTTTTGTACAATGCAATAGCTCATAAAACTCTAGAAAGAACAGGTAAGTGAGTAAACTTACAAAAAAACAGAAAAAAAAGCCTCACACAACCATCATCCATCATGAAAGGAAGATGAAACATCAATACATAGAGTAAAGAATATTCGCTGTAGTAAAGAGGAAGCAGTAGTTGATCAAGTCAGATATTGTAATTCAGCTTAGAATTCAAAAGAGTTAGTGTGATTAAATGGTCTTTATCAGTATTCTGATTGCTAAACTAGGAAAAAAAGAAAGTCATTAATAACAAATGAATCTCTCTGAATATTGTCTACATAGGAAGTATCTATGTTAATACAGACAGGTCACTTACTTACAAAACATCTTTATATTTGATGGCATGAAAAGGTCTAGTATGTGCAAATATGTTTAAGTTGTGTTTTATAGTTGTTTTTAATTTATAAAGCAATTAGTAATCTATTAAGAATTGAAATGCTGGGGAAAAGGAAGATAGGTTCTCTTTTTCATGCAAGTCAAAGAACTCATCCTCTGCACACAGCACTTCTCTAAAGTTACTAAAATATCTGCTTGATCCTTCAGCTCTTCAAAGAGAGATCTAACATTGGGCTTATTAAATCAACAGTTAGAGGAAGAAAAATATATGTACATATTTTTTAAATAAGCCCCAGAATTTATTTTGCACTTTCTCCATGACTGCCTAAAGCTCTCAGTGGCGCTTTGCCATTCAGAGCCACAGCTAATTCAAAGCTTGCCATTAATTGGAAAAGAAAAAGGGTTTCTTCCTTCCAAAGTTTGTGTCCATTATTTTCCATTTCATAATGTTTCATTTCACCTCTTATTTCACTCATCATCAGGAGTTCTCTGTGAAAGCTTTGCAATAAGCTTTCATTTAAATTCTGCCAAATAACCTTGTATCAACACCAAAACTTCCTCCTCTCCCACTTAAGATGATGAAGATAATCTCGTAAGATGATAAAGAGACAAGCTCTGAACCTAGCCAGATGCTTTTTATGCTTTTTATGACATCTGGCTAGTGGATTTTTATAGGAAAGCAAAAAAAAGTTCCTATCTTCTGGGAAGCTGTCAATATTTATGACTGCCCCCCTTACCATGTGATAATTTTCCCAAAAACCTTAAGTGAAAGAAATAGTCAAAATCTTTTTGAAAAACTGTACTATTGGATGGACTCCTCTACTCACACCTTCAGAGAAATTCAGCACAACTAAGAGTCAGTCACCTCTGTTTTTTTTTCTTCTTTTTTAAAGTTTACTTTAACTGGCTAGCCAAATTTACTAATCTATAGTTGCACTTGCTAGGATTAAAAAAAAATCTGCATTTATGACATCCCATTTTATTGGCAACACAGTTAATTGAACCAACTGTGATTAACACTTTAGATTAATATTTGATTTTCACAGGCAAACATAGTCCTTGTAATTTGATATTGTTAATTCTGATTTTTTTTAAAACAAATTTTAGAATTAAGTCTGGTAAGAATAAGAGTGAAGAATTGTAGGCTTCCTGACCTCTTTTGTAGTAAGCACCAATGCAGAGAATTTAGAGATTCTTTTCTGCATCATTTTATTCAAATAATATTTTCTTTTTATCTCAACAACTTTTTATCTTCATGAACTTACTGGCAGAGTTTCCTATCTGATACCTTTGAGAAATATTTTCAAAGTAACATTTAGATCACTAGCAAGATGTTCCTCCTAGTCTTTTGGGACGTTAAGATGGAATTTTAATTTTCCAAAGTTAATAGTAGTTTTATTTAAACATGATTTAATTTTCTCAACAGTTATTTATTATCATTTTAATATTTCACTCTGTGTTTAACCACAAGTTTATTTTTCTTTTTGATTGTATTTCTGAGTTTATTTTCCGCTTTTTGTCCCTTCCTAACAGAGTTGTATTGTCTGAGTTTATAAACCAATGTATTTAAGCAGTTATTATGTCATCTGTATGCATTTTATCCTTAGTGAATGTTTTTTAGGAAATATTCTTAAATATTTCTCTTTTTATTATAATAACAGTAATTTTAGAAGATGGTTATTCTGGTTGTTCTATTCCTTTCGAGCCTACTAAAGATGTTTATATTTAGCCTCTGTTATGGGTTAAAGGGCGAATAGCTGCATTTTCAGCTATGGTCTATGTCCTGTTTTTGAATACATCAGGAATCTTTTCTTGTAGGCTCTCTGACCAGTTACTATTTATGAATTTATCTGATGCACCATATTTTCTCATAACACTTAATTGGTATAGTTAGTGATAGATTATAACCAAAACCACTTGAGTTTTGTGCCCTCTACCTTCAAAGCTTCCCTTATGTTTGGTAGCACTTTGTGGTCTCTGAATCCAGCCAAGTGATTGATTTTATGACCTAGTACTATACTTTTTATTAAGAGAACAGAATTTTAATCCATATTGAATCAGTAAAATAGAATAATTCATCCACCCTGAGACTGCTCTTTAATCCAAAGGGCTGCTCCTGCAAAAATGGGAAGGGAACATATACTTTTACATATATAACTATATATGTATATAAGGAATAATTAAATATTACCCATCACATTTCTAAGATGTATCTTGTTTTGAGGATCTGCAAATGGGATTTTACACTTTTGGTAGGTACTCCACTATCTTTTGAGCTAATTTGTTCTATGGATTTAAGTCTATTTCACTGTGCTTTTTAATTTGAAAGATCTTTCCTCTGTTTTTAAGAGAATCAAATGGATTTCTAAAAAAATCAAATTGAACAAGCCCCACGCTTGGATTATATCATTTCCCTCTCTCCTCTGTTCACAGAAATATACATATATATGCATATATATATGTATATATATTTCCTTTTTGCTGGCACTCTTCTCCTTGTAAATATTTGCATTAGTTCCTCTTAAAGTGTTTCTGATTGTATAGGAAAGAAAAGCTTTAATTTTTAGACGAATTATCTTTGTATTTTCTACTTTTCTGTATCTTTTCAATCTAACTCATATGCCACCCTTCCTGTTGCTTATAAATAAAATATATGATGCTTATGTTTTATACCAAAAAAAAAAAATTAAACCAAAAAATTTATACCAGTACACATGTACTAGGACTATTTGATTATATGAATTTCCAGTTAAGACTTTTTTTTTTTTTTTTTTTTTTTTTTACTATCAAATCAAGGTCCTGGGTTTTTGGCAAAGTATTAAGAAACAGCATTGCTTGAGGGTAGAGTCTTTCTTTTCAAACAACATTACTAAATCAACATATAAATCCTTAAATGAAATCAGATAAATATCCACAAAAATAAAACAGTACTTATTAGAATACTTCACCTACTCTATCATCTAGAATAGATATGCTTACTATAAAAAATGGCTTTGAAATGCAGTATTCTGACTATTACACTATCATTTTGTGTTTCATTCTTTCTTGTACTTGTTCCTTGAAGGAAATGACAAGATATTAAGATCAAAATGTGTTGAAGGGAGGAACTGTCTCTGTTGCAATTCTGAAGTTATTTGATGTACTTGTTCACAGAAGCTGGCATTTCATTTAAAACTGACTGAATATATGACTCCATAGTTGTCAAATGAGGATAATCCTATGTCATGAATAAATTATATTACCACCCCTCTTTAAAGACTTACAGACAATCAGACAGAATTATTTGTGTATTCTTAATCAAAATATTAAACTAGGTACTATTCTAAACATTCCCTTTATTTTAAACTTTCCTTTCTAAAAGTACTCCCTGTTTATTATTACATTCTGAACAACAATTTCAAATCATTATATTTTGTTTTTAAATAAGTGATGCTGCAAATTATCCATCTAAATCTAAGATTAATGTCTTCCACATTTAAAGATCTCTGCAAGAGTTATGTAATGACATCAGAGATGAGAGTACTCAGTACATTATAAGTTTGATCTTACATGCCTTTTCATCTAAAGGTAGCTCTAGATTTCATAACTGATACAGCTTACAAATTCAGTTATTCCATAAACCTTAGTTCTTTCATCTCTGAAACACATTCTTATGGCACATAGAAGTATCCTGTGAGAAATATGGATCATGGCACACATATTGTTGGTAAAATTTGTTATGAAGCAAATTATAAAAAATAGCTGTCTAAGCTGAAAAAAAATATTTTTCAGAAAACACTTTCCTTTTGCTCCCAGAATATCCACACTATTTTCTTGCACTGTATTTTTGATTTTGAGTTATTTACCATTTTTAATGTTTCCTATGTTTGTTTTGACAGTGCCATCATCAGTTTTTTTTTTTTTTCAGAACTCAATGTTTATTTTCATAGATAGAGTTGAACAGATGCCTCTTATCTTACAGACTTCGAATGCTCTTCAGTGTATTGAATGAGTACACAAACATTTATGGTAAGCACGTTCAAGTATACAAATCTATACTGTTTCTTACTGTTCTTCAGCAATCTATACTGTTCTTATACTGTTTCTTAAGTATACCAATCTACTGTTTCTATATGTGGGTAATTTAAAAACTTATCTCCTAGATGTAAAACCTGATCACTTAGCTACGTGCGTTACTCAAATGCAGAAGAAGAACAAACATGGCTGAAATTAATTTATTTCAGAACTGGAATACATATTCATCAACATATTTTACAATGGTCACCATCATCCTCACATCAGTCTTAACACTGATAAGCTGACAGTCCATTTAAGATCCATATTTATGATTATAAATATGCTTATTTACATAGATCGTAACGTAATCAACCTAGGTATAAGATATCATCTACATTTACATATTTCCAGCATCATCCAGATATCAAAAGCTGCCAAATTTAACTGTAACATATGGAAAAATATACTCCAATCAACCAGGGCCCAGTTTTCTTTAAACCTATATATAGTTCAGAATTGTTAATATATCATTGCCTCACTCTAACATTTCCCACCCCAAAAGAAATCTACAACAAATTTCCTGGGACATAACTCTCTCCGAGAACCTCAGAGATCTCTAGCAACTCTGTCTGGTTTATAACCAGCTGTTTTCTCTGAGCATCCAGGAAAAAAACAAAACAAATCTATCACACAAAGATGGAAAAAAATCCATTCTTAACATTAGCAAGAGGGGAAAAAAATCCTTAATCCAGTGACCCCAAGTCCAGTAAGACCTCTGCATGGGTGTTTCCTCTTGTACGTAGGGTGTCCACGTTCTTGTTATGAGCAACGGCAACTGCACAGTCACGAACTGGCAAACTCAGAACATGTCAAACAAGTAATTTCAGCACATTTGGTATCATTAAACTTTTGAAAATTAGATAAGCAGTGGAAAAATATCTTCATCGAAAAATAGCAGAGTCCGCTAAATAGTAATGCTCCAAGTTAGCTGAAACAAGATTCAGCACCTAATTCCTGTATGCTGTTGAAAAAACACAGAAACATACCCTCCTCCTTTTTTAACTATCTATCTTACTTCCAACCAACAGACACTCAAATAAATAAAAATGGCTAACACATTTCTAATGACTTACCAGCTCTTCTTGTCACTTGTTCCAATAATGTATGAAGCAAACATCCTTTAAATCTAATACGAGCTCCTAAGCAAAATACTTCAAATGGTACCATGTCTGAGCTTCCAAAAGAATAACCTATCATCACATTATCTCCATCATGATACAAGCCAGAGGCAAGAATATTGTCTTCCCACTCACACAGCAATATGAAACAGCTTGAGGGAGAAGCTGCCAGTATGATTCAGATTTATTCCTGACAGTTTATCACTTTATTCCTCACCTGAGTTTTTAAGACCCTATTCAAAAGACTTCATCACTAGTTTCAACTCCTCTCTATTTGGTAGTAGCAGTATATATATAATCATTTATAATCATCAGAGTCATTTTTCTTCAGGCCACCTGTCTTTGTTCACACACCCACACAAAGACACCCACACAAACACACACCCACACACAGACACATACACACACACAAAAAAGAGAGAACACTGAACAAATTGATACAAATTTGGCGTAACCCTCCAAGAGGTGATATGAGTTGAACACCAGTATATAGAATCATCCACCATTGCACTGCTGCCCATATTCTGCCCCTCACAAGCCATATGGCACCAGCCACTTCAAGTTCATAAACAGCACTTTAAACAAAACCATTAACTGAAAGTTGTTTTCTTCTGCCAATACAGAGACCTCCCAGAAGTTAAAGGTTAATATTGAAGAAAAAGAAAATAATAATAATAATAAAATAATAATAACAATAATAAAAAGGCCTACACCTTTAAAAAGATCCTTTTTTTGGGGGGGGCTTGCATCCATATTAACAATATTTCAAATAGTCTCATATCTATTTAAGTGTCTCCTCTTTATGTAAGTCTGCCATGTTCCTGATATTGCGCCCACAAGTTGTTCAGAGTGATAAATCACAGCCCAGTGAAAAACACAAAGCTTCCTTATAATGATTGTTACAGATTGGTGTAACTGTTTCCTCTGTGTCTTAAAGCAAAAGCTCCTTAGAACCATCAATTCATTTTCAATCCGAGAGCCAACACTTTGCACTGGAGGACTGAATTTCAAGGAAAATACAGCCCAAAAGTGAAAGTGCATTTTTCTCTTTAATCAAAATAGGCCAGAGGATGCTTAAATAATTGTATAGCCTTGTTGTTCCTGGGAGAGTGACATTTTGAGTCAGATTCTTACTTAAAACAGTTTTAATTTCAAGCATACAAGAAAACACTTTTTCCCTTCCTCACAATGATAGAAACAGCTATGAAGAGTTTCATCAAAAATGTTCAAGATTTAATATCATATATGCTTAAATTAAAATATTATTGATTCAAAAGTATGTGCTTACACTTATGAAGAAGAGAAACAATTTCAGCTTTTTCATGTATAGAGATAACAACTGATCATTGATTTTTGTTGCAGTGACAAAAGGGTGATTACGCTTCCAAGCTAAGAATATGTAGCCTCCAGCAACTCAAAAAAATATATATATACTTCTTATAGTACATTTTCCAATGTACTATATGTTCTATAACCCCTATCTTGAATTGCAGATTACTTAAACAACTATCTGAAAAAATATGAGCGCCAATAAAAAGGAAATTGTGACTCTTTTTTTAAAGTTGGGTTTTCTCTTATGGAACAGTCATAATTTTCCAATAGCTGTTCCTAAGAGAAAATACAGTAAAAAATGGGAATTCTGTCTAAATCCATGTATATATCTCCCTCTCTGTTTCATATGTACAGGTGTTGCAACTTTGCACATAAGTCTGGCAGAAGATTCTTTTAATCGATTAAAAAGCCACCTCTGAAGTAAAAATAGAACTTGTAGGTGTAGCAGTTTCCTGAAACTATTTGTAGTATGACAATCCATACTCAGTTAAAATCAGTTGAAAAATTCCTTCCAAATTCAGTGACTTTAGGAATAAAATAAACAAACCTGGAAGCACAAATGTATAGAAGCATTCAAGAGAGCACCCACACAGGACAAGTGAAAAAATGTACATACACTTTTCAGCTCTTATAGGACTTCTGTCACTGTGTTGAATTGAGAGTATTAGATCAGTAATACTATAGTCTCAAAAGACTAAAAACTTTACATTAGATATTCTCATGTAGCTTGGTCTATGAATCTCCTCATCTTATCATGTAAACTCAATAGTATCACCTCTACCATTTTGATCACCAAGGACTAGGCTCACAGGTCACAGTCCCTCAAACTCGCCATCTGCCATTTTCTCTACAAGACATGCTTTTGAAAGATATGGATATTTTGATCCACTCCACTGTCCAGGTTTTACAGTATAACCATTTTACAGGAATAAAACATGGTAGCTTGAGCTGGGTGGCTTTACCATGATGACTAACAGCACGTGGAATGCAACTACCTAACTCCAATGGGCTCTCAGACTGGGTAAAACATCTATGTGCAGATTTCAACAAAACTTCCAGTTAAATCAATGTAATGGCCTGAATGAGTGCTTAATATAGATTCTATATTCAGTTACAGAACATTGGACCCTGTTAATGCTTACTTTCTTCCAGGTCTTCCTTTTTAGGCCCTATTTCAGTAAATAGATTTGAAGATTAGACTCTAAGCTTAATGCCATAATAGCTATGACACTGCCACCTGCCTTTTTTTTCCTTAGCCAAATTCCCCATTCACTTTGATAAAGAATTTTCTTGCATTCATACAGAATAAATCCTTCTGCCTGTGCAGCCTTCAAGGGCAATCTGTCATGTACATGAGGGAAGCAGCTAAACCACATTTATTTCGTTCACATAGGATATCATATATGCTTGCATATGTGTAATTTGAATAATACTAAAGATCCAGTCATAAAAAAAATGAGCAAAAAGCAGGATTTTTGTTTATGACTCAGTAAACAGGAGGAATTTAAAATATCCTTACATTTTAACCTTGAAAAGACTTAGAAAGACTTTTCATATATGTATAGTAAGCAGGTACTACTAGAAAATGCAGAACACACATACTGATAGAAGTAAAGGTCAAGGCTTGCTTCCATTCATGTTGAAGGATATGCCAAGTTCTTGCATATTGTAATTCATCAAATAATCCAATTAACTTGTTTAAAAGTATAATTAAGTAAGTTAGGCATCCTTAAGGTCATGCAACAGGTCTGAAAAGAATTTTATACCAACAAACAGCTGCAATCCAGATGACAAATCACACATCTTCTAATAACTCTCCATTCTCAGAGAGCTATTAATTATGTTTTCTTAAAACCAAATTAAAAGCATTTTTTTGTTGCTTGAAAGGTACTCTTTAGTCACGAGATTATTAAGAATCAGTATAATTGACTTCTTAGGACATTAGTTCTTTATTGGAAGCAGGAATTGCCAGTTTCCCATGAAAGGAATGGACAGGAGCTATTGCATTTCCTGATTCACTGCTAAATTCACCATAATTTTCACAGTATGTTTTTTTTCTAATTAATCTCTTAACTTTCTCATGATGTAAAAGTGCATAAGTTGGTTTTACTATATTGTCTTGGGACATTGTCCTCTCCAAAAAACCTGAACAAGAAGAAAAATGCTCCCATCACTCTAATAAAAAACAAACAAGAAAAAAAAAAAAAAAGTCCAAGCACCCAGCTGGCCAACCTCACTAGTATCTGACACTTCATCCACGGTGAAGGACTCCGAAGTGAATCATTCAAAAGGATGGAGGTGAGTACAGTGAAGACGTTTTGCCTAATCACTTCTTTCAAAAGGAAAAATTCATAGCTGCCCGAGTCAGTTGATCTGCCACCAACAAGGGCTGTGGCAACCTGGAGCACAGACAGGACCAGTCATAGCTGCAGGGATAAGGCCAGGCTGGAGCATCACAATAACAAGGCAAGGGTGGTATCAGTGAGGTGTGGGCACAGGAAAAGCATGCCTACAACATAGCTCAGGAAACCGAGGACTACCACTTAGATTGCCTAAAAGCAGTCTGCAGGCCGAGATCTGCAACACAGCTATATCTTGGCCATTGGATCCAAGCCCAGGGACACCCATCACCAATGACCATCACATCAAGGGGACAGGGAAAAAGAGGTGGCAGAGAAGAGTTTTGGAAGAGGGTGGTACAGCCTGGTCAGATCTGTTGGAGTCTTCTAGAGTTTACATGGCATGTTTCCTGGTAAAGCCAACCTGGATTTCTCAGAAGCTGCTCAGTAACAGTCACAGAGAGCAACCAATGTCTAGTACTTCCCCATACAGTTTCAAATATGGGGATATTTGAATATTCAATTTTTTGTCTCCATCTGCCCAACTTCAAACTGCAGATGCTAGTAGAAATCTTTCTTTACATTAAGCCCAGGAGAGATGGTCAGGATGATGGAAATAGAGAGCATGATTAGAGCCATTACTCTGCTACCATACACTATAGTTTAACCTGACACTGATGCTGCAAGAGGAAAAGAAATCAAAGTGTGGGGACAACTAACCAAGTTAAGCATGGACAGAAAAATATTTGAATATTCTGAGAGGAAAGATGGATGTACGTTGTTGCCTCATGATGGAGGATAATCATCTTGAACTGAAACATCTTCAAATCCTTTTCCCCAGTTCTCTACAAGATGGGCAGTGTTCCCCTCTTCCTTCCTGACCAAATAGTTGGAAGGCATTTGTCTCTTCACAGGGAAACAACTGCTTCAGATTTATTCTAGGTAAAGAGAATATTAGAATATGGCTCTGAAACTTGAATTAAATAACAGATAGATCTTAGTGCAGCTCAGCACATTGGTAAATGGCATATTTGGTTAGACTTCTCAGACTTCAAACCAAAATGATGAAATTGGTCTCCAGTTAGCATTATGTCTTATTCTGTATTCTCTATACAGATTTCTTCCAAAATCAATTCTTCCTTTTTTTATTAGAAAACTTCCTTGTCATCTACACCATATTTATTTTGCAGCTCCAAGATGTTCAAGATATGCCCCAGTGCAAATATGTGGAGAACCTGTCCCTCAACTTATAATAAAGCATGTCTCCAAAGAATGGCAAGACTCAACAGTAGATTTAATAGATGTGATCACACATTCTGAAAGTGTGAACCTTTTTATAGATGAATTTCAAACACAGACTCCACAGGAGAAAGCACAGATCCAGGGACTTATCTTTATCCTTAGAACTTGAAATATAATTTATATAAGAGCATATAGCTGGATGGAAGATTATGCAGTAGGGGTAAAGTGAATTGAGATTTTAACCAGCCCTGCTGTATGAATAGCTTCAACATTTTCACTTCTGTCATGTTAATTGCTTTTAAAAGATAATGAAAATCTAATTTTACAAATTAACATAAACGCAATTTTATTTCCTTGCATTTGAGAATACACAGAGATAGGCAATGTTACCATCATGGTTTTTTTTGTGTGCACTGACTGGAAGTATGGACAATTTGTTGCTTTTTCTGACTGTTTTACTTGCTTATTTCATGATATGCCTTAAAGTTTTGTGTATTTGTGGAAGGGCAGGCATTACTGTGGCTGACATATTTTGAAACTAGCACTACTATGCAAGAGCTGCAAAAATGTAAGAATTAGCTATCTTTCTGTTCTCAGATATGTCTTATGGGCTGAGTTATTGTGAAAGACAAAGTTTTTGTTGTTACATGAGGCTGCCTTTCTTGCTTCCTCTGGGGGAGATCAGGACACACAAAAGACAGTTTTATATTTCCTTGAGGTGTTACAATATATGCAACTGTTTTAGAATGTTGAACTGAATTTAAGAGCCACTATCTCAACGAGTTCAGCTGTAAAAATGTGTAGTTAGTTTTTCTTCAAGTGCTTTTTCAAATGGATACTCATAATGCAGTTATCTGATCTCATAGACTTTATATTTGACTTTGTTATGAATAAGTGGGATCTGCACAGCCATAATGCACTCTGTAATTCTTCTCAACTGTCCTAGATTTAAGAGATAGCATCTATTTGATGAATTCCACTCTGTAAATGTACTTATATTGATTATTTCTTTACAGGTTTTCGTACGGATCTTATGTGTTCTCATCTGTCTGATTTACATGGTGATAGAGTCTTGTCTGTTACTTCCTATGAACATTAACATAGCATACGACCAGGAAGCTAATAATATGCCTGAAAATCTGGACTCATTGTCCAACTTATGCATTAGTTCTAAACAATTACCCTGCATCAGAAAATCCCAAGCATATGCTTAAAACTGCCCCATGCCAAAAAAACCCCAGCAACAAGGAAAAACACCTAAAGCTAAGAAGCAAACAAAATCCTACACAAGTGAAAACAAGCTTCACTCAAACAGAATTTCCAGGCAGAAGATTTTTCCCAGAGGAAGCCAGCTAAGGAGTAGTTATTCATGAACTGCTGAAAAGAGTATCCTGTGGGATCTCTGGAGCTGGCGGTCAGTTCTTGACTTTGGTCTGACATGTGACATTTGGGTTGGTTCTTTTTCTTCTTCCCTGTGACTACGATTCTTCTTTGTCTTTTGCCCATATGGTCAGCCTAGAAGTGTTTTGAGCCCCAACATGTGTTTGTATGCTGCATGTCAGGCAAGGGCCCTTGTCTCACAATTCTGGATGCATCTAGAATATCACCAACACAGAGGAAATGCAGACAAGTCCTAATGTGGAGCTTGATGCTTCTGAGGGTTCAAATGAAGAACATGGGAATTATGTTTGTTTCTAATGTGCAGTACAGGCTAGAATTATCAGTCTTGGGAGCTGGCAGTATAAACAGTGGGGAAGCACTGATTAAGTGGTGATGGGAAGAAAGAATTTTTTCCTATGGAATTGGATAAGACTGGAAGGAAACTGTTACAGTCTAAATTACTAAAAGTGAATGGACTGCAAAAACAAGTGGAAAGAAGCATTTCACCCTCCAAGGTCTTAGAAAACAGAAAAAGATTTATTTACAGACACTTTTATATTTAATCTGCAATAGCTGTAATACAATTTCACAGGAGATCTGAGACTTCTATTTCAGAAATTGTCTTCTAGTTTGTTCGTTACTAAAATGTAAGTGGAAAACTTCTGAGTGGTTCTAATGTGGACCTAAAGGTGGGTCATTTCCTTCTCAAAACTTCAAGGAACTTAGCAAATGATTATCGTGTTTACAGTATATCAAGAAAATATTAAAGTCCTACTCAGATATAAAATCTACTATTTAGGTTCATTTCCTGAAATGGAATACATTAATCCTACCTTTTTTTCAGTTTTATGAATCAAATTGGATTAAATATACTTTTTTACTTCCTTGTGAACAGGAATCTGGCTTAGTGTTAACCTCTGTGCTTTACTGCCATAGAGGAAAGTCAAACGTGTGGTAGTATTTCCTCAAACACTTCCAGATTCTTTGGGAAGGCTCCTTATCAGAACAAATTGGAATATTTGAACATTTTCACAATGTGCAAACATCTGTGTCATTCAAAAGCATGAGCAAAATTGGCAGACTACAAAAAAATGAAAAATCTACTCATATTTGTATATTTGGTGACATTTTGAAGACAATGTGATATGCTTTGTTATCCTCTGTAATAAATTGTTACTAGCCAAATTCACGTTCTTAGATTTTTCACTTGATTCTAGTGATGGGATTGTTGTACTGTCCAGGGAGTGCAACTTTGTCATGACAGACAGTAGTGCTGTTTGCTGTATCTAGCTGGCTTGAAAATACTATATGGGAAAAAGAACTTGCAGGTTGGCCTTCTATGCTGGAGGCCTGAAGACTGTGCCGAGGAAGCACAGTCCATTTGTTTTGTTATGAAGCATCTCAGGTGTAAAACTGTTTCTGTGCATGCTTACTAGCTGATGTGGCTGATAGCTGTGCTGTGCCAAGTTCCACCAAACTCATCCCTCATTAACAAATGTTAAACAGCAGTACCTGCCCACTGATAGGGAAATATACTGCTCAAGCTGATGTCAAGATCAAACCTAGGTAAAATGAAACTTTCATAGAATATGCAGAGTAATATTAACATTTTAAAGTATGCTAGTCTTGATTGCACTAGTAACTTAGGAAATGATATTGCAGCTTTTTACCCTATTTTTTTTGCTGAATAGAACTTTGTTTAATAACCTGTTAAAGCTCTTACAGAAGCAAAACAGAACAAATGACAATGTAGGAGGGGATGAAATAACTCAATGATTTTGTTAATTTTAACATGCATGTTTAAAGAAGGGGAGATATGAGGCTGGCTTTTTTTAAATAGAAAACTTCATTATTGCTGTTCTGGTTGCCTGTGAAGATCTCAGTCATCTCCCTCCTGCTACAAAATTACTAATCATCAAGCAAATATTGTTCTGTGTTGTTTTCACAGTCTGAGAAGAAGATTAATTAACTCAAGTTTTCTCTATAAACTGTTAAAGTTGGTGAGCAAAATGCTGTTTGTATATATGCACTGTTGAGTGGCGCAGGATGGCTATAATTTCATTACTACATGAGTAAGCTTTCCTTTTTGTTCTTTTTTTCATTCATTCATTCATTCCTCCATTTGCACTTGTGTGTGTGGATCTATCTCTTCTTCTTCTTGCCTACTCTCAAACATTTATTTGTGCATACTTGTGAATAATTTGACAGCTTCTTTAAGTCCCACCAATGCACTTGATGTGATCTGTTTTCATTTACAGTCTTAATCTGATGTCAAATTTTGACTGGACTGAATGAACTAATCTTCTCTTTTGGCTTTATAGAGGCTTTATATTACTAACAGAACACATTATAGACTTTACATATGTGTATGAACACACATAAAACACACATGAAAAATCAAAGAACCCTTTCCAAACTTCTTTAAGATCAGTTATAATTCCATGGAGCTTTACCATCTCCTAGACAGACTCATATACATTTTTATTAATATTTTAGAAGAGTGAAAAATGCCCTGCATAAATTTCAGAGTAATCTCTGATTAGACTTCATGCAATAGAAATAATTGCTTTTCCCCAGGGGCTGCCTAGTATGTTGGTCCACACAAATATTCAGCCTGCCCATAACCCTAGCAAAATTCAATTATTCAGAGAGGTGTAAACCACATTTTATGAAAGCAATAACACATGACTCTCTGTGGGCAACTTTTACAAAATTTGGAAGTATTTGCAGTCCGACACTGAGGACTGAGTGGATTTTACCAGCTGCAAAGCACAGAAATCTCCAAGAAACATATTACCTAGAATATATCCTTGCTATTAATTCAGATTTGTTTTCAAAAGCAGTGGGTCTGAATTACCAGAATGGCCATAAATTCAGTCAAATCAATAATGTAATATTGGTGATTTGTACATGGGATATCGACGTAGTCATTATTTTACTCACAACTTGTTTGAGAAATCTCCATTATAGTTAGCAGTTCCATAATTGTTTATTCATTTTGTGATCAGTCACCTGAAATTTCCACAAAAATCTCTCTCCAGTTGAGATGCATGAACTATTCTGAAAAAACCTTTTCCCTTAATGTGAAAAAAAGAACAATAACAACAACAACAAAATACTTTCATAATTCTGGGAAAGTTTAATTTTGATATATATATATATGTTTATATACATGCATGTATATATATGTATGTACATACAGTCCCTCTCTTATATAAATAAAATCCTTATGAAATAACTTTAAGGCCTTGCAGAAGTTATTCTATACATGTTCTAGCTATGAGTGAAAAAAATCTCAGCTTTGCTGCTCTAATGCATTTATGAGAGGGAAAGACAGCACTGAAGTTTTTATACTGTGCTGTAATAAGTATTTTGCTAGTGGCATCTAGTGTCTAGAAGAAATAAAAATTAGGTTTTCATTTTCATTCTGGCAAGCAATATGAGCTTTTCACCCCAAGCAGATTTGTGGGATCACTCTACTACAGAGCTCGTATATGAGCAGAAGCATTAGAAATGAAAGTAAATCCAGCCTTTCCTGTTCCTTACACAGCTTTATCCCTCACATATATATTCTTCATGTTCCAAAATTTGAGAGTAACCTCTTCTTTTGTGAGGTTTTCAAAGGGATCGAGCTTGATGCTAAAATTTTCCTACAACCCCCTTGGTTATAATTTTTTTTTGTGATCAGTGGCTAAAAATTAGACATTCATATAATTAAGTTGTATCAACTACAGTTATGGACAGCCATAGAGCTGCACATAATTGCACTCCAATGAAAAAAACACAAATCTCACTATATAATAGGAAATTATTTATGTTTGCAATTTTAGTTTTTCTGTGTATGCAAGGAACTTCATGTGGCTGTTATACTCCGAGTGAGATGATGTGTACTCACAGCTGGAACAAGGCAAATATGTTCTAGTTCAAAGTGGAATATGGAATATCCATGCTGAGTTCTATAGCAACTAACATTCAGATATTTTTTGCACAAAGAGGATTCTAAAAATTTGTGTTAGGCACCCAAGTTCTTTATGTGGTGCAGGAGAGGTACCTGAACTTCTACTAAATAAATGGTCACTATATATAAATAGCATGATTTTATATTTATTCAGTGATTGGTTTCATTTTTCCCTCTAGATTCTTGAACTGGCATCAAGGAAGAAAGAAACTATAAAGAATCATTTTAAAACGGAAACTTTCAGCTAATATTATTCTGTTTTGAACCCTTTTTCAAAGTTACATCTTAACTCCTTACTAAGATTTTTGTTTTAGTATGTTGAAGGATCAGAGATGCTAGATACTAGAGATCCTAGGAAGATTATCATCCCATTAATCCTTTAAAGGTGTGTTTCAAACGAGGTTCAAAGTAATGTGTTTAAATCTGGAACACAAATATTGCTCTAAAAGAATTGCTCTAGCTTTGCACTGTTGAAAATGCAGCATAGCCTATAATGTTGCATAAAATAGCCAACACTAGTTGGGTAGCATTAAAATACTGGCCACAGTATTTTTCTGGTTAGTTTTTGCACGAAAACTTACCTAAGAATGTGAAATGAACTGAACATCCAAAAGTCTACAACCGAATGCCCACAAACACTGGGGAATAGCTGTTTTCTATAGACCTGCGAGAGATTTTAGAAAGCAATGAGTTAATATCTTTCTTGAGCATACTTTGGTTTGTTCCTTCAAGGACATAAAGAAAGATGCTTTCTGACAGTCTTGGTCACCTTGAAAGCTGAATACTGGCAATTCCACTTATTTAATTTATCACTGCAGTAAGTGTTGAATATGTCTTCAGGTGAGTAGGCTCTATGGGTAGACTCACATAGTCTATGGTAGTTGCTCTGGTGCGGCTCGATTGTCCTTTTTGGCCTGAGCAGATATGTTCTTCATTTTTTCATGATCAGTACTTTAATTTTCACTTTTTACATAGGAGGCCTTTTTCTTTGCTAGAAAAGTTTTATAGCATGCATGGCAAATAGAAAACATGAAAATATTTTAAATTTAAAAATAAAAAACCCTTCATCACTAAGTCTGTAGTGCCCAAATGTGACCGTGATCCAATTTGCAAATGACTGAATACCCATAGTCTTCTGTTTTTTTTCCAGCAGCTGTGTTAAGAATTGTTTATCCACTTCTTACACACGATTTTTTTTTCATACTTTTGTGATAGATGAAGAGACAGGGCTTTTAACTTAATTAGCTAAGTTTACTTAATATCAGAGAAGTGACTTTTATTTTTGTATGGGTTGAATAAGGGAAGGGAAAATGATATATTATAGTGAGGCATACTAGAAAAGCTAGTTTGTCTTTTTTCACTCAGATGCTATCTCAGAAGTAAATACAAAATATCGTCAAAAGTTAAAAAAAAAAAAAAAAACTTGGGGCTGTCAACCCCATCCCAAAAGTATGAGTGTTATTTCCAGAAATCACCTTGACTTCTCTCTATCCTTTCACCTTTTGCATTTAGTTCTACTGATGAACAAAGTTTTCACTGCATGTCAGAGCTTGCAATTATTCTAGTGTTTAGAAAATTAATTGCCTTTGTCCACACATCGCTCATTTGCAGCCTGACGGTTAAATTACAGAAAATTGTTTATCCTGAAATGTATCTGGAATGCTGGCATTCCTCATAAATGAGGAGATTATTATTAAATTCTCCTCATAAATGAGGAGACTTAGTTCCCCTTCGCTCCTTGTAAGGGAATTGTGTTAAGAATATGCTATCATTTAAAAGGACTCCTTGAGCAACATAGCTTTCAAGATCTTGATTTCTCAGATAGTTTCAAGTTGGCTGTATTCAAGATTTGCTCATTCCTGCAGTTCCAAATGTGCCACCTTTTTGATCCAGTAAACATATCAGATTTATTCCCAAAATTATGGAATTAAAATTTCTGAGACACATGTACCCCCTTATCTTTCTGTCAAATTATTCAGCCTTAGAAAAAAATCTGAACTAATTCAAAATTTCCTGAACTAATATTTTCTGCTGCTAAGTGCAATAAACTTTGCATACTGCCTATATCCCTTCCCAATAATCTAATCTCTTATCTCTGTGACTTCTTTAAATTCAATGGAAGCAGCACTGAAATTTTAATGGTAAATGCTATACGCAGTAAGTTCATAGGCTGTGTGGCCTTCTGGGTTGATGTGTTCTCACCATTCAGCTGCCCTATCCACTTTTTTTTTTTTTTTTTTTTTTGCCTTCCTCACCTTTAATTCCCTGGCCCCTGTCAGATAGCTGTTCCCAGTCATGAATAGGTGCAGCCCACTTAGAGACATAAACAACTGATACAAACAATCTCAGTACTTGGAAAAAAGTTTCAATCATTTTATACTATCTAGAGCTGAAAACAAACTGTAGGTTAGTTGAAAAGTCATACGTAAAGTAGAAAGTTTATATAATTTATATGTATAAACAGGTCCTCTTTTTTTTTTTAATAAGCATTTGGCTGTTAGAAAGCATAAGAGCTGTAAATAGGTGAGAGCATGGATAATTACTCTCAAATTTAACTTTTATTTTTACAACTTCGTAGGAGCAATCTTGCATTCCTAAGATTCACTTTAGTGCTATTTCATCTATCATCCATTTCTAAAAACCAGCATCAACAAAATTAATTTCCTTGTATTTTTTTCTAATATTGCTAAGAATTTTCTTAACACAGTGTCTTGACAACTATGAATGCTGAGAACATGCTTTTGAATTAAAACAAATGTCTAATGCATCCGTTCTTATATGATGCATTAAATCACTCTTTGATTGACACAGTTATAGTGCCATAGGATGTGGCAGCAATTTATGATGTCAGATATTAGTGATTCTGAATATTTTTGATCTTTAGTGCTAATACTATTACTACTTTTAATGTATGTCAGAGTAAAACCCAGATGGAGCTGTAGCTATGTCATTCATCAACTAGATATTCCAGCTGCCACTTGGAAAGGAGGTTTAAAGCTACATTTCACTTTATGCTACCTCTCTGCTCTCTCAGTTCTTTGAGCTAACTTATACGGATGAGCTGGTATGAAAGCAAGAATAAGGTTTCCACTAGTTGTGACTGCCTTTGCTTTAAAATTCTTATCTGGTGTCATTTTTTTTTCTACAACTCCAGATCAAGAAGAGACAGAGCCTTGATTTTCCCTATATATTTTGAAGGTGATTTTAGAATTTCACATTTTTATTATGTTTGTAAATATAGCAAAACAATTAAATTGTCAGTAACCAAATTTGGAATGGTTCTCAGGAAGACAGGATCCTACACTTTTGTATGCTAAAATCAACAAACATTATTTTCAGTTTTCACATTATTAAAAAAAATCAGATCTTATTCTTTAAAAATAAGTGAAGTAATGCTACCTAATGACTCCTAGAGATTTTGGGTTCAGACATTGGCCTTGGTGTCTAGGACGAGAACTACAAATAAAGCATTTCTTTCTTAGGGCCTTAGAACTCTCAGCTGTGTGTATCCAGTGTTTCAACATTTCTGCAGGATGAACTTGGACTTTTTTGCAGTTGGGAACTCTGTAGGGGTCTCCTGCTTTATCAGTGGTTTGTTTCCATAATGTTGCAGGACTTGGTAAATTTGGGGGATCCTTGCTGGTCTTGTCAAATTTGCTTGAAATAGCTACTGTCTCAAAAATTGTTTGAGGATTTTCATGAATATAGAGAGGCAGTTTCAGTGTAATCACATCGGCATCATTTCCTTAGCAATCAAGCTCAAATAAATAAATGTTCTTTGTTTGGCAAGTCACTTCAGTATGACAAATCAATAACTTCCTACAGGAAAGCATCAAAAATTTTCAGTACATTTTATTTTTGATTATTTTAATCAGAGTTTGATTATGAATGGATGAACCTTTTCCTTTCAAGATTTTTTTTTTTTTTGGAAAAACAAAAAAATAAAGAAGAAAAAAAAAAACAGATGACCCAATTTAGAGAAGCTATTATTTTTGCTTTGTTTAAAGCAAATCTGGGCACAAGTCCTGAAGATATTGTAGGTTACAGTCTTATGTTAGTGCAGGAAAAGTACCCGATATCCTATTCCCTTTTCCTATTCTCTTACATGCTATGTAGTAGTTGTGCGTTTAAACTGAATGTCAAAATGCTATTAAAAATGTGAGTGCAAAATTCTTCTCTAGCAGTATCTTTATTTTTTGTTCAAGTGCAGACTGGCATACAACTTGTCATAGAATGAAATAATATGCCCAGTAGGTTGTACGCAATCTCTAATTGTATTTTACTGATTAATTTGCTATTTGCTTGTCTTTTTTTTTTAAAAAAAAAGTACTGTTCTGTCTGAAATCTTATTTATTATATACAAATCAGTATGCTTCATGTTTTAGCATACCCGTTTCTTTGAACAGAAATTATATTTTGTGGAGAAAAATTCTGCTAACATTTCTTCTTTATTCTAAAAGAATATGAGGATATTAGAAAATGCATTTCTGAAGATGTTGTGCAAAAGAAGAGCATTATCTTTTCCTTTCCACATGGTCAGTAGGCCATGAACAGACCAATAGAATAGGAGGTAACTCATAAATCATGTAGAGCACACCTGGGATGTTCTGTTGTTTTAAAAATACAGCTTAGGAAGGTTTCGTTGATATTTCTAACCTATTTGCGCTGCATCATCCTAAAATGCACACTTATTCTTCTGGTGGCTATATGTGACTATGAATTGTCATCGATGACATGCAAAAAAAATTAATTAGAATTTAAGTCTGTATTAGATTTTTTTTTGTTTTGACAATAATTTATTTTATCAGCAATAATAGAGGTCGATTGTCTGGATACTGAAGAAACCTGTTGTTTTCTCTGTGGTACTCTTACTTTCTCAACACGTTTTGCTTGCAGCCCCATACTTTGATCTCTGCCCTGTCATGCTTCATTCCAAAGACATTCCCATAGCATTCTTGTCTTTGCTTTCCTGAAAACACCACTCCTCAAGTATTTTTCTTATTCAAATAGTCAAAGAAAATAATACATTTTCTTCTGCACAAAAGGGGCAGGCAAGGTTAGAGGTGTGGATGGAAATAATCTATTCCCAACTTAAAAAAAGATGTCTCCATAGCCTGTTTATGGCATATTGCTTCCAAATCCCCTTTTTCAATGTCTGAATTTCTAGACAGAAATAAAAATAGAAAAATAGAAATAAAAATAATTTTTAAAAAAGCTGATAGGTTTCTAATATCACCTGAGCTTAACTCCTGTTTAAATCAAATCCGAAAAGTACTTCAAATGGAAAATGAATAGTTTTTATTCTCAGTATTGTATATTCAGTTACTCTGCATGAATTTTAAAGATAACTTAACAGGAAAAGGATTTGTTATGACTTGGTTTTTTTGAGAAGTTTCTGAAATCTACTCATTTTATAATTGTTTTCTCAACTTTATTTTTCTTTTTTTTAACCAGGCAAAAGGATGCACAAGAGAATTACCATGTGTTTTCTTTCACCAATTGTCAGAAAGATACATACTTGATTTTTTTGTGCTTTTCTAGTCAAGCATAAGGTAATTTAATGCTTTCACCTTGAACTGTAAATCAATGAGTAATACCGGCTGCTTCTTCAATATGATCTGTCCTGCTGTTGCTGATGTCTCTTCCATTTACTTGATAGTATATAGACAAAATAAAAAAAAAATTGAACTATTTATTTTTTACTTTTTTTTTATCTTTAGTTGACATTTTCTCTTCCACTGTAAAATATTGATGTAGGAAAATGCTTTTTACATTCTAGTTAGAAAATGTGAGCCCAATGACATTAAAGTACAAAAAGGACAAGTTACAGTTACATGGTAAGATGGTTTTAAAAAGTCTATGTAACAGGAAAATGCTCTCTTTTTCTAAGAAGTGATTTATATTATTGAACATTTGCACATACCTAGGGATGAATCAATGCATGAAAGTCCTGTTGTAACTGTTAAACATTAACTTGCTGCATTTCTAAACTATTGCTACAGTGTAGAAAAGATAGTATTTAAAATCATGAAAGGAATTATTTCAAGATGGCGCCCACAGTCTGTTCAGCCACACTTTGACATTCTCACAGTGATTGAGGGTATCTAATTTTTTACTTGACTGTTGGCAGAGCTTTATGTGGGTTTAAAGCAAAGCAAATATTAAAGATTAAGCAAGCAGCATGCAAGATTCTCTTAGTTTATGGTAAACTTCTGCAATAAGCTGTTCACTGGAAGCTTGAGTTAACGAGTCATTGATGTACAATTTGCTTTCCCATCTGTTTATGCTCAAAAGCTAGGCAATCCATTCAAGAACAAAAGTTAAAAGGGCATATATTAGGCAAGAATTAGTTTTCCTTTTTGTTAAATGACATAATGATGGCAGTAGACTTCTCATGCCTACTTAGATTAGAAAACCAATAAGCCACAGTTTCTGAAGAAATTCTGTTTATGGAAAACGTGTGCAATATGTGTGCAAGGTGGTCAGACTGAAAGTTTTCATGAAGAGTGGCTGCATCAGCATGTTCATTTTTATTTTTATTTTTATTTTTAATTTTAATTTTAATTTTAATTTTAATTTTAATTTTTTTTTTTGAATAGTTCATCATTATGATCCCAGAGATGATGATGCAGAAACGTTTTTAGTCTGACTGGGAGCTTTTTTTTTTTTTTTTAACAGCTCTAGACATTTGGAGCAAGAGCTTTAAATTTAGCATCACTGTGATCCTAACCAAACAAATTGCCAGACTAGCAGCAGACTAACAATCTGCTTAAATTCACTGATGAGTGAAAAGCCAAGAAGATAAGGTGCTAATGGTGGATTGATGGATACATATGTTTGTATCCTTATATATTCTCATGTTATGAAATTCCACACTAGTCCCTTAGTAATGAAACAATCTAGTGCCTCACGTGTTTGTGGAAAATGACAAAATCAACTTTTGGCTGCGTTTAGAGGTAATATAAAAACTCTACAAGTCTCCCCAGTAGATCAATCACATGCACTGTTTTGTGCATATATTTTTGTGCACTGTCATTTTTTATTGAAGTCAGAATATGGAGTCCAAGGATCTCTATTTTACGAGATATTATGATGTTAATAAATGTGTTCCCATTAACATGTAGATGAAACCTACCTAGAAGATTACATGCAGTAAAAACCTTTTCAAGGATTGGAGAATGAGTGAATTCACTGGTGAACTGGAATATTCATGGCAACTTGACTTATTCCTGTACATCCCCAGTAGAAGACTAAAAGGAATTTATTATAACCACACAAATCTAGTATTTTAATATGGTGTTACTTGAAAACCCAATTGCTTGAAATTCACTGCATAAGTCTATGGCATGGAAATGAGGGGAAAAATCAACACAAAAGCCCTTCAAATAATTCCTTCTGAATATGGAAGGAAAGCATATGTGTTCAGAGAGAGTGAGACAATATATGGTTTTCACCACTTAAGGATCAAAATAGTGGTAATTACTGATGAAAAAAACAGGACATTTAATCACTAAATGGTACCAACTAAAGCACGGAGATTAGTAGCAAGTCAAGGATAAAAGAAGAAAAAAAATGAAATGTGGAAAGGTATGAATTCTAAAGGAAAAAATGGGCAACGGAAAGATGGCATTTCAGCAGCACTAGAACCTGTGCCTGTGAGCAGCAGGAGCTGATGCATCCTGGACACCACATAGCTTCTCGTATGGGGGGCTGCAGACACAGGTGCTTAGCTAGAAAATTGTTAAATTTTAGTTTTTCTTGTACTAGAAAATAACTGCCAAATGTGCATATTGTGGTCACGTGAGAGGGTAAATGGGCCCTAACCAAGTGACCCAGGGAGAGTTATGGGAGGTGTGGGCTGGTCCTTCATGCTGAAAGAGATGGTGAAATATTGCCTCAACTCACTTTTTTTAATGAGGTCCTTGGTGCTATGTGATGGTCAGTTGCAAATGCTTCCAGATTTGCTTCTGGAAGCAAGGAAAAAAAATATGATCAGTGTTACATACTGTTTACTCTGACATAAACATTTGGTGTTTTTTTTTTTTGAAAACGTAGACCTGGGAAATAGAGAAGATGGTGAGATATTTTAAAATTATACAGGTCCTTTAAAATTAATAGCTGCTCAAAGTAGTTGTTATTCACAGGCAAGCAGCATGAGAAGCAGCTTACTAAGAGGGAAGGGCTTCATTTTCAATGATCAAGAATAGCAGAGATGAAGTGGATGGAAAAAAAAGATCCTCATTTGAGATGTTGCCAATTACTCATCATCAGCCAAATTCTTATTAAAATTAGTTGAGGCTTTATAGTCTTGGTAGAAATATTCCTCATTAGCATATTGATTGACTGTTTCAGTATACAAAGGTACTTTTATTAGTAGATATCATTTTTAATTAAATATTTGATATTAATTATTCTCCATATTCATATGCCTATAACTTTTAAACAATGGTAAAGAGCAGAAGTAATACTGGGAAGCTCAAAGAGCAAATTACAAATATGAATCATAAAGTAAGCACTGGAAAGGTAAGAATTTACATGAACAATCCTACTAAAGTCTCTAAATACACATACATCTCTCTTTGAAAGCTGCCATAATATTTCCTGAGAGCCATGATTCAGGATGTTTACTTTGCTTTTATTCTCAAATTCTCTGTGATCAGATCACATTCCCAATGATACAGTGGGCTGCCACATTTTGGTAAGGGTGCCTTAGGTTTTAGAAGGAAAAGAATAGGATGGAATTAAATGGGATTTTCTGTAGGATGTAGTAGCACAAGAGCTGTCTTATTTGGGGCACCACCAAAACAATAAACTGTTATTCACAAAGTGAACTTCTCACAAACAATATGTTTCTATCAAACATTTTATACATAGGCACAATTCATATTTGCTTTACTCCCTATGTAAGGAATGGAAAATATTTAATGAAGGGAAAATATGAATGAGTCATAAAATGCTTTTTTGGGGAGAAAGTGAATTTTTGGTCTGTTTATCTTGATTAATATTAAATTCATGTCTACACTAAAAGGGATATGACTGTATTTGCATAGAATTTCAAATCACCTAATAAAGCTGGTTTCGTTGCAGGTGAAAGTTAAGGAGATTTGCTGTGGCTCTTCTGTACAAATATAGACAAATTCAGCGAGTCCATGTCCTTCTGAGAATATGTGACATACCATGATTTGCCTATCAACTTTAATTTTTATGTGTAGTATTTTTGTGAAATGAATCTGTTAAGCACGCTTTTCTGATGTGCATCTCCTATCTTGCATTGAACCTAGTGAAAATGCTTGATTTTGCTTCCCTTGTCTCTCCTGCAGAGGTTTTCCTTGCTTGAAATCTTGAAATTACATTTTTTTCCCAATGGTGTAAATGAAATAAATCATGAAAACTTAATGTTTCCTTTGTCTAGGTGGAATAATAGGCCAGATGTTGGCCTTGGATGGAATAAACTGTATCTGTTAATAAAGTGATACAGTAGGACCTTTTGATTCCTAGAATGACAGAATATATTAATTCTCAATTAATAGCAGATGCCAAGATGCAGTAACCATGGTAGCAAAAAAAAACTGTTGAGAAAATATTTTTGACTGCAAAAAAAGATAGAGTTTAAGTCTCTACATGCATCTATTGAAATGAACACAAAGAGATTTGGTCAGACATTAATCATACAGAATGACATTGGTCAAGGACGTTGCTGTGATTCTGAAGAGAAGATAATATAGGCCTTGCAGGTTGCTCCTTTTCCTTGCAGGTACAGTCTGCTCCTTTGTCTGGTCCTCTCCTTCAGGAGTCCTGTAGATTTTGTTAGCATGCACTTACTTTTTAATAGGTAAAGCAGCTGACTATAGATGCTCCCACAAATTTTCATTCAGAAAAGGGTCCTTTAGAAAAGTGTTATTGATTTGGGCAGATTGATTGTGTTAATTATGGTATTGGATTTGTGCAAAAGATAAAGTTACGTTATGAAAACTTCCCTTCTTCAGTCAAGCACACCTGGCCAAACAGATTCTGGGAAACATTTGTTATAAGGAACTATGATTGCATTCAAGTAGGTATTCAAGGAAAGTAAAAATTTGAGTTGCCTGGGATCTAGTACCTGAGAACTAACAGAAAATGAAAAAGTTGATGAAGGAGCTAGCAGCATAGTAAGTAAAGAGAAGATAGATACAGAAATTCCATTAAGTTTCCAGTAAATCAATATAATAATAGCAAAAAGGGGAGGAGGATAAAGAAGAAATATTGTGAGGAAAAAAGAAATGAACCTTTTTTTTTTTTGGAGGTAAGGAAAGGTGGATACCTGATGGTAAGAGATTATTAGAAAAGGAACATAGCCATGACATTCACATTGGGAGAGGGTCATTTTAGTCTGAAGAAAGATCTAAATATATTTTAGATTTTTTTTCATACCTACATGTCAGGATGTTATAGCAATTTTATGAAACACTGTCTGAATTTTACACAGGAGGGAAAAAGAAGTAAAAAATAGTTTTTATTTAAAATAGGTTTTATTTAAGCATGTCTACTATTACTGCAAAGTCACAAATAGGAAAGAGCAAACTCAATTGCGTTCGTCTTTCCATCTTAATATATAGTTGTTTTGGTAGCTCTGCTTATTGTCTGCAGTTTGTTTTAGCTATGTTGGATACAATGTTAAGCCTAAACATTACAATTCAAAAAAAGGTAAAAATTAACTCCTAGTTTCACAAACAGAAGTCAAAACCTTACTTGTTTTAGTTTTACTATATTTCCAGGTTATTTAAACTCTAGAATAATCTGGGATTTTAAAAGAAAATGGAGCTCAGTATTTTCCCTTTTACTGGATCTGAGGCATCGCATCCCTGAGCTACTTTCTAGCAAATATGGTTTCATCTTGCTTTCTTGCTTTGATTTATCTGATCCTGCTTAAACACTGGGATCTATAAATTCAAAGTCAGAATCAGGGAGTCACAAACAAATCAAAACATATAAAAAAAAAGAAATTTGGGGGGAGAGATGCCTTTTTTTCCTTCATTCCAGGTAATTTTTGTAGCTGTTCAGAACAATAAGAGCTGTCACTAAAGTAACAGTTATTTTGATTTGCAGGGCTTAAAGTTATGCATGCAAGTTGGAAGGAGGAAAGGTTTAATCCTGTGGGTGTTTGTGATTAATTAGGTTTCCAATAGACTCTCAGTGAAGCTCTCCCCAAAAAAATGGGAGTAAGCAGTAGCTGCCAGCAGCTGTCATTACCTGCAGTTTTCCTGCAGAATGCTTGTGCTTGTTTTCTCAGAAAAGGTTGGGTAAGCAAGTTGCCTCTTTTAGTTTCTCTTAGGTAAATGTTTGCTAGGATGTACTTTGGAAAACTTTTTTTTTTTTTTTGGACTTGAGCTATGCAAAAATGCAAGATTTTGAGAGCACTGAATAGTGGTGCCTTTGGCTGTGGTTTTAGGAATGAGCAAGCAAAACGGGGGTCATACTAAAACAACCTCCATAACAGTGCAGGCAAGCAAAATGGGTGTCATACTAAACCAACCTGCATAACAGTCCAGGCAATTCAGTGGAAAACATAAGCCTAATGCACTAACCTCTGTCATATCTGTTGCAAACGTTGGTAAATTCTCGTAGTGTTGATATAACTATTCTTTTCTGATCATAACCTTATGTTTTCCACATACAATTTATTTGGAATTGCAAAATTGCCACTAGATAACAGCTTAATGAATCAACATGCTTGAGTTGTTCCTGGCCCTGTATGAATTCTAGTGAAAAGAAAAGGCTCTTGGGCTGTCGTGTGCCTCTTTTCCTGCCCACTTCCTCTCTCACCCCTCCAACTGGCTAAGGCATTGAAAGGGTACTTTCAGTCGAAAGGGTAATAGTAAAATTTTCTAACTGAGAACACAGTTCAAGTTACTGCAAGAGCTGTAACTTTTATTATTAATTCAGCTTTTAGAGAATGTCATTTGTGGAAACACCTTTCAGATCCTGCACACCATGTCTGTTTTGATGAGTTAGAAATGAGCTCTCTCTGCATCAGAAATGCATGATGTTTAGAGGCTCAAACTAGCTCTTTTCTTACTGCTTCTTCTGTTAATGTCAGAGCTTTATGCCAAAAAAGTAAGTAGGCAAATCTGACTGTTGCAAAGGAATTACTGAGGAATGTAATGCTTTGGCATATTACTGTGAAATTTGAGCATTGTGCATGCACAGCACGTGGTGCCAGAAGGGAGTTGAATATCAGTATGTAAATCCTACTGCATCTTTTCAGTATGGACTGTACCTCCTTGTTGAAAATATCAGAAGCAGTGCTTAAGATATTTTAGGCTCTTTTTAGAATAACAGAACAACACAACAAAAACTATTTGCTGTAAAATATAATGTAAATATGTCATGAATGGCTCTACCAATTATGGACTGAATCAGTACTTGATTCATTTGCCTAGGATAAAGAAGGTAAACTTTGAAAATATAAGAAAAATATGAATTTGCAAAGTGGTGTTGTGAGTGGGTAGTAGTTTTTGTTTCACACACACACACACATATGCCACGCTCCTCGCAGGATACACCAAGCGTTGCCTCTGGTGCAGCTGTGACGCGCATCATCACCGTGGGACAACAGGACGCTCACTCCAGCTGGCTGATGGCGCCGATCCTGGCTGGGGGTGTGGGCTTTGGGCAGAGTGGAGTGGGCTCAGCCTTCTGCTCAGTGCTGGGCATCTGCGGATGTGTTCCCCTGAGGGACGGTTGTTTTCACCACCTATTGCCATCCAGTCTAGATGGTTGGCATAAGCAGCCAATGGCCTTGTTACTCACCCCAGGCCGGTCTTGGCTTTCGCTGTAGCTAAGAACAATTAGCCGTTATTACCACTAACCATATTAAAAGGATGTAAAGTTGTTAAAAGTTCACCTATGGGTTTTTTCCAGGCTTACTAAAACTATTAGACCAGAGCAGGTACAGAGCTTTTGAATGAGTCTTCCCCATACCAGTTATCTGTGCTTTGAATGTTTTTCCAACATGTACCAGCATCATCCAAGGAGTTAGACCTGGGCAGATGCATTCAAGCTTTCACTTATCTGAGTATTGCTTTAGCTTCATCCCATGATGCCATTTTATTAGTTGTCTTTTTTCTTGACTAGAAGACTCCCCAAACCCATATCAAAAGGATAGAAACTACTGAAACTTTCTCTGAACTTCTTTCATATTTTGATCAGTTCCATATGTAGCTTAAAGGTCAATATGGAAACACCATATGTATCTACACCTAGTGCTGCCCAAGGTCTTCAGTCCAAAGCAAAGAGGATGGAGCAATAAGGTGATACAGAAATGCTTAGTGCATTTCTAGACTTCTTTGGGAGTTGGAAGGAGAAGAAAAACTAAGTAAACAAAAAAACAAACAAATAAACGGTGTGCCTAGCTGTTAATATGTAGTATGCCAATATAAGTAATTGTTTTTATAAAGTGAAAGGTGTGGATTTGGTAGGCATTGGCTTTTTTTTTCAGTTGAGTACATTTTGATTTTACAAAATATTCTGTGAAGAAAGAGGAACAAAAAGAAAAAAAAAAAAACACCACATGATTAATTTGTTTAAACTGTGCTAAAGAAAAGACTTCTATTTGGCCATTCTATTTACCTTCTTTACTAGGCGTTTCAAATTCCAGCCCAAATATTTGTGGAAAATCCAGTTTATCTTCACTTTTAGTGTTTCCCTAGATACCTGTGAAGTTTTACAACAACAAACTGATTTGTGGTACTTATGCCACAGAAAAACAGTCATTAGTGTCTTGGTTTGTCATTTTGGAAACTTTTCCAGTAACTACTTAATTTGAACCCTCTCACAGAAATTACAAACAATAGGTCAAATTCAGATCTCTAATTAGTAAATGGGGAGTTTGTATTCCCACAGAAATGATTGATTTTTGAATGCAATTTTACACAAAAGTTCAATTTTCATTATAGCAAAATGGTCTTGCAAGAGCTGTTAAGAAAAGCAGAGCAGAAACCCGTAATTAAAAGGGTCAGACTATTTCATCGCAGCCATGTCTAGATATGCTTGATAATTATATCAATACGTGAATGTGTCATGTTTTAAAGCATTATAAAATACACTAATGCTATTTATCATTCTCTTCCAGAATGAGAAGTCCGATTTAATTAAATTTAGATTCTCTTTTGCTGGACTTCATTGACTTTGATTCTTATTTCAACCACCATGCGCACCATTATGCATCTGTGTCTTCTGAAAATATTGTTCTTCAAGAGCGCTACATGCATTTACAGAAAATGATAAAACTTTTTATAACCTATAGAAGTATTAGAACTTTCCAAATAAAAGACATCCATCCAGGTATTTCGGAAGATGGATTAAATCATCTTGATATGCAGGTGGCTTGTCTGTATGACTTGATTAAACAAGCTGGCATTAGCTGCCTCAGAATAATAAAATAATCTGAGAATAAAACTTTCTTGCCTTCCAGTATTACAGAGCTTAATACATTATTTATCCTATGTGCAAGATGGAACATATCAGTGAAAACAGAGGTTACAAGTACTTTCACAGTTCTGGCCTAGGGAATACATTCCAGTAGTGCCCGTGTATCTTATTGTAGACTTTCCAGCACACTTCAGACATGTCTTAAAATGTAGCCAAAATATTTTGAATATTTAAAGATATATGATTGTAAGCAGATATATTGCTAAAAGACATTGAACCAAGGAGGAGAGCAAAGACAGAGGGAAAGATGCATTTTCCTCTGTGTTGCCCCTAGATGACAAGTATACATAAATTCTAGTTCAAAAGAACTTAATGCTTTCCTGAAACACCAGATCTGTAAATTAGATCAAGTCATTCTACATAATCCCTGTAAAATAATATTTTGAATTACTGCATTTTTTAAAATGTTGCTTTCAAAATAACACATCCATCATAACATAGGGGAACATACACATTGCTGTTTTAAGTTTGCAGGATATTTTTACTACTGTACAAGGTAAAAGAATCCATGTGATGTGAAGGGCATGCTAAATATTCTGACCAACAGATAAGCTGGAGTCATTTAGCAAGTCTGATAACTAATATTGTAGCAAAGCAGCATTAGTCAGGTAATTTTATGCTTTGGCACCTAAGATTTAGCAGTTAAAATATGAATGTAATCAGCTCTATTTGGACCGGAAGTTTTGGAGGAAAATTATTTTATCCTGCATTTGAGTTCCTGCCCTTATAAGTGTATTTAAAATTCTGTAATGGCATTTATATGCTGTTTTGTATCTTTTCACTCAAAAATACTAAAAAGAAAAACAAAAAACAAACCTCTTCTTGTTTCTGTAGAACTGCCAAAAGTTTCATATAATTTTCCACCTGCTGTGACTTTTCTGTCCCTGGATTAGATTTCCCATCAGGGAATTCAACCATATGGTATCGAGACTGTAGGCTTAACAACACCTAGCAAGTGCCTCCTTTATAATGAACAATAATCTGCAAGGCGTTTCAGAAGCTTGTATTTGGTATCACAAATATATGCGTATAAGTGAAATTCTGTTCTTTACAGTACCACTTTGAAAGTACCTTGCTTGTTTAAACATACCATCGGGAGAAACAACCTGTTTTGTTAATGTCTTAAGCTCTTCAAAATGAAGCTTCCTAGCTTTATATGCATGGTGTTTTTTTAATGATACCTCACTGCTGGGAATGGGGAGTCTGCTCTGGTGCTTTGTTACAGAGGTTGTTTTGGAAGAGCTGACAGGTAACCTACTTTCTCATTTCCCAAAAGCACTTCAAGGAAAGAGGCAGGCATTTTCATCACTGCTAGATAGTAACTGTTTTAATACTTTGATTCATTTTTTTTCTTCAGTAGCTGTGAACTAAAAAAATGCCAAACTGCAAAGATATATATTTTAAGGCTCATAGTGCACTGCAATATATGAAGCCCCTCTGAAAAGACTGCTCACAGAGAAAGAACTATACCAATTTAAGTGAAGGTATCACAGTATAGTCTCAACAGTTGCTGATATTTTGTCCCTTTATGAATTTATTAAATAGTTTCAATGGAGTTTCTGCACTATTTCCCTGATTGAAGGAGAACTAGAGGGTGTGTTTGTGACTGATTGCAATTCCAGACTGATAGGTAGAAGGATAGGCTGCTATTAATAACAACTCAATTCTGGCTTTTTAAGGAAATATGCCTGACAAATACTGACTGTATCTCTCAGGAGAGTCTCTTGTTTATTGAATGGCTGATTACTTTAAACTTAGATGATAATAAAAGTATAAAAATTACATCATATCTTTCCATATAACCTCTTCCCAAAACTTTGCAATGCTTAATACAATGAGGTGGGCAACCTGTAATATCGAGGTGATGCAAAAGAATGATATGGAGATGTTTTGGAAATATGGATATATTTTCATCATAATGAAACCATCCTTTAGAATAGGAGGCTCCTAAACCACATTTTGAAAATGCAAAAGCCTCTTAGTCTTCTATTGTTTAAAACATAACAAGGATAATGATTGGAACTGCAGAGTCACATGTTTTCTGGCCAGGAGGAAAGAGGAGGCCTTTCTCATTACCTAATCCACATGACTAGCAGGGGAAATATTAAAAACAAAACAAACAAAAAACAAACAAAAAAAGATATTCTCAGAGATGTAAAACTGAAGAAAGAGATTTGCCTATGTTGATGATTGTGGTTATATTTGCTATTCATATATAATTCAAAGTAAGTAAGGAAACTCTGAGTCAGTTCTCCTTCAGACCTTTGTCCCACTCTCTCAACCACTAGAAAAAAAAAACAAAACACATCTGCCCCTTTAGTTAGTTAGATTTACTCAGAAAACATTGATTTTCAACTAATGGTAAGTTCACCTGTCTAGGCCTTGGGCAACTAGAGTTCATGTTCCATTTTTTTTTCTCTAGCTGCTAAACCAAGAACTTAATACGCAATTTAGATTTCTCTGCATTTTATTCAAAAAAGTTATTTTTAGTCTCATTCAACATCACGGGAATCTGAATAATACTTAAAAATAAATAAAATAAAATAAAATGACTAAGCCTGTGAGACTCCACACAGGCTCCAGAGGACAGTTTGGATTCTCAGTCCCTTGTCAAAGCCAGTTTTTTACCTTGAGCAGGGAATCAAGACCCAGGGCCCCATGTACCTCACGGTTCTGCAGCCTCCCAGGCCCAGCACTTGGATGCCCTGGGCAGCCCCACTAGGCACAGCTGTAGGGCCTGGGCCCCACAGCCAGAAGGAAAGAAGCTGCAAGGAGACTCCTGGCGGTCAACTCTCTGCTCACATACTCATCTACACTTCGGCTTAGAGTCTTCCTTTGCCTGAGCAGCATGGAGATGCATGCTGTGCCTAGTGTTGTACCTGCCAGAGACCTGAGGACACTAATGGCCCCTCATGGCCCTAACCAGCCTCACCTAGGGCCTCTACCCAGAGGGCCTTGACTGCCCCCAACCTGGACTCCACTGATACCCTGCCCACAGGCCCAGCAGCTCCATTTCAGCTCCAGCAGTGGTAGTGGTGCTTTTGGATTTTTCTCTCCTGTGCAGGCCTTAGACCTCAGCTGTAGAAAGCCTTTTTCTAGATGGAGGTTCATCTACTGCTTTATCTTCTGCTGCCCCATGTAGCACCCTGCAGCAACCTGCAGCCCGCCCCTGGACCTAGGGCTCAGTCCACCTCTCACTATGTTGAGCCCCTTGCTGGCAGGCATCCTGGCTTGGTCTCCTCCCTGTGCCCTATAATTTCTAGTCTCCCAGCTGACCCTGCTCAGTGCCACCAGCCCTGTGCCATTCAGGTACGGTGCTTCAGGTGGTAGGGGTACTTCGCCTTTATCCCACAAGGAAATTCAGATGGATTTTAGAGTAAATGCTGAGGAAGATTAAAGAAAGAAACAGCCCTAACACATCAGGAGTCCCTGAAAGTGAGGATTACTTGATCTGACAAAGGATGATACAAATGTGAGGGCCCACTGCCAAATCTCTAGATGGGTAAAGAGCCTCACTTAAAAATGTCAGCAAAAATTTGTGAATATGGGGTGTATGCTCTAATGGGAAAAGTAGATAAAAGGTGACAGTGTGAGGGGGAAACATCTGCCCATGTTTAATTCTGTGAGTGGTTTCCTGGTTCTGAAAGGGTTCCCTGGAGGCCTAGGCATTGGATTAAAGAGTGCTGGATGTTCACTGAAAATGTGTTTGTTTTTGTACTGCTTGCAGTTATAAAATCTCAAGGGAGATGTTTCTCTGCTGTAACTTCCAGGAAAGGTCTTGCTAGAGCTAAAGACCATAGGGGATATTAATTAGGTGTTTCCTTCTTCAGATCATTTGCCTACTCTCTAAGATTGAGAAGATCTTTGTAGCCATTTTGGTTTCAGGTGCCTTGACTATTACTCAGAAGTTAAATTACAGAAGAGTTTGAAAGTTTTTCTTAGAAGTGTATTTAAAAGCTAGAATTAATGTGACCTGTATGAATGCCAAGTTCATAATTGGTTAAAGGGTCTTAAAACCTAGATTGGCAGCTAGTTTGCTTGTTGTAGACTAACAAACCTAAGCCTGCTTTTGATGTGCATAGTGGCATGGGTACTGTTTGTGGGTGGGTTGCTTTGTGTGCTGAGAGTAACATACAGTTATTTTTTGACTTTGAATAATCTGTCCCTTGAATTCTGATCCTCTGCTTTGGAAGGTGATGTTGTTTTGACAGAGTTGTGCCTATGAAATACCCCAGTTTTCAGAAAACTCATTTTGATGCTGGAATAGCCAGTGACAGAGACAAGTCCTTACCATGTGTGGCTTCCTATTTGCTTGTGGAGTAGATTGCAAGTTGGGGTAGTGCTCACTCATGGGGCTCAGAGCAGTAAGTATTTGCCATCAGTTATAACAGAATTTTGCTTTCTTCACAGGGAAAGAAAAAATGGATAGATGAGGTCAAATTACACATAGTTTGGTGTTTCTATGTTTCCAAGGTGAACCATTTGCATATCATCTCAAATGCAGGGCCCCTAGTGTTATTAAAGAAATGTAGGAGATGCGTATTTATAGATACAGAAATATAATGAGGCTTAATTGATTCTAATTTGGTTTTCTTTCATATAGAGGAAATGATACTTTAAACAGGCAACATTGTAGTGAATTTTGAGGACTAGTGAGTTTTGGTCTCTATGAAAGCAGCTGACCCACACAGAGATGTCCCACTGATTAGTGATAAAAGAGGGTAGTAACAGACCTTGTATCACTGCTGTTCTTGAGGGGGCAGGTTCTGTTTATCTTTTTGTTTTTAATATAAATGGTATGCAGTGGTGGGGGAAGGGACCATTTCCACTTAAATTAACAGGTCTTGAGGATAACTATTGTTCCCAATAACTCAGGGCTCTGATTTAATGGTGCTTTGGTGCTTTAGGCTATTGAATGTTAAGTATTTGTGCTAATTTGTGCTAGGACCATTATAGCATAACTCAGAGTGCCTTGCAAATAGACAGAGACTGTTTCCTGTGTATTGCAGTGAGTGGGCAAAGAGCATGAACAGATGTCATCAAGTATCTGAAATATGGTACATCGCAGTTACAGGATAATACATGGAAATGTATAGCAAAAACAATATTTGGCTAATATAGTAGAAAAGTGTTTGAAAACTTAACATGTTTTAGAGTGAATCATAATGAGAAAGCATACTTTTAGGTAGTTCCAGTTGGTGCTTATCATCAGGGCATACTCTCCTATGCCTGTTGTCTTACAGAAATCTTACATCAGCAAAATTAAGATTATGACTTATTTTTTTCTACTGAGCATATGATAAGAAAACATCTCGGTTTCTGGCAGTGGTATGGGGAAACTTTCTGATTAGTACTCAGCAAATTGGTTATAACAGGTGTTGAAACTACTTTAAAAATGAGGTGTCTGATTATCACTCTCCAGGAAAAAAAAAAAAAAAAAGGAAAGTAAACATGTCCTCTTCCTCTTGATGTGCCCTTTCTTGCAATAAATCACCTGTTTCTCAAGTCTCCTGGATCTATAAAATTTAACTGCATTTTTTGCCTCCTAATTAGAGGGGAATTAAACACACAAACCTTTGCCCTGTTCCCAGTGGCGCTGCTACACTTTCAGTTCTGGTCCCAATATGAACCAAGGTTTTCTTGGTCCTGTTTAACCTGGAGCCCATCCTATTTCTCTTATCTTTTGAAGGCATGCACGAGATAGATTGGAAATATTTCTATATTTCTAAAGTCAAGTCTGTCAACAAAGTATACACAGTGCCATCTTTCTGTTTTACAGCTGAATAGATGAAAAACTTACTAAATGAATAACAAACACTGAATTTGGGGAGAAAAAGAGAGGAACTAATAACATGTAATGAACATTCAGCTCCTTCATGATAATAAATAAGTAAATAAATATATTTTTTAAATTCCATCTACTTGTTTTATAAGCAAACATATAGGCATTGATATAATAACACTAAAGGGAAGGATTGATCTAATAGGCATAAAAAGTGTAATGTTTTCCTTTCTGCAAAATACGACAAAATAACCTATTGCTCTGTGACTAATCATGCATTTAGGAACATTAGCCTGGAGTTTTACTGTTAAATATAATTGGCTGTCTTTTATCTCTTGCATTTAGATAACATGTATTTTTATTGATGTTAAAAGAGCTCTGGGGACTGCTGAATGCCTAAATTACTAGTGCTCAGAGGGAAAAAAAAAGAAGTGATGGACTCTTTAAGTATTGCTGTGCTGCTGGTTCTTTTTTTTTTTTTTTTTTTGGGGGGTTTTATTTTTTTAAAAAAAGAGCTATGACTATTAAAAAAAAAAAAAGGAAGAGAGTGTGTGAGCACCATAAATTTCAACTAAGAAAACATGTGGTATGGTTTTAAAGTGAAACCGTGCTTGCCCTTTAAAATTCCATTGATGCAATCAATGTTGAACTTTCCTTAGAAGAATTGTAAATATGTATATAACATAAAATTACTATTTAGTAAACACATGCATGGATCCTGCCACATGAGGAGAAAGGGTAGATATTTAAGTAGGTATAAGACAGAAATAAATTTAATTATGGAATTTGTTTCCCAGAGATGTATACATACAATTATATGCATATTCCATTTATGTTTAGATTGCTTTTGCAGTGACCCCATTGTAGTATGTGTTCTTGGATAACATCTACCATTCATGAGTGCATATTTTATCTTAGGGAATCCTGGAGAGAAATATCAAGCCTTAACTAGAAAGAACACACAGAACAAGACTAAACGTGCGTGTGTGCGTGGGGGTGTGTGTGTATGTATGTGTTTAAACTACTTGAAAGATTTTACATTGGTTTTGCTTTGTTCTTCTATTGAAGATTGAAAGCATTATGCAGTGCACAAAATAGTGAAAACTCATTGTTATTTCTGTAAAAAAGTATCTGCAATTTAAATGCAAGCATTTTTAATATATGTACACAAAAGATCATGCCCTTGTACTAGTTTTATATACTCAAGATTCCTAAAAAATGTATGTCTATTCTAAACTCTCTAACACCTAATGTTTAATCTGTGAGTAAAATTTAATAACTTTAATGATTTTCAATTATTTAAAAAAAATGTTCCTATTTAGGTGGTAGGATAGAGAGTTAGTTCCATCCCAAGTCTGTTGTGATGATCTTGGTTGACCTCGTCAAAGCATAACATACAATCCTAAGTTTCATTGCTGAAGAGTTGGAGGATGCTGTTTTTCTTATTTCCTGAAGTGACTAGAAGTTACATTTGAGCTTTGTCATGCCTTTGGAGAATTGCAGATAAGAGGAGGATTGTCATATTGGTTATCAAAGGTGAGGAGGAGAAACTGAAGTGTAAATGACAAATGGTAGGTAAAGTGAAAAATAAAATAATGAAAAATTGGAGGAAGAAGACAAAGTAAAAAAGAAGGATAAGACAGGAGGAAGAAAAAGTAAATCTGACAGTGGGGGTAGAAAATGGTGTGTTGCTCCTAACTTTGCTTACATTAATTTCCATTTCGCAAGTACAAAAGACTGCTTAAGAGGTAGCATTTCAGAACTCTTGAAGTCGAATAGGGATTTATTTGCAGATTGGTTATGACCTTGGGAAAGCCAGAACATCTGTGTTAGAATATAGATATTGATATTATTACTCATATGGGATTCTCCATAGTAAATTACCTACCAACAGCTGCCTGTGGCGATGCTGCTATGGCATTAAAATGGGGACAGTGGCTATGCCTGTGGTGACACAACTGCTGTTTCATTGTTGTCACATCGCCTCAGCCTGTGGCAATGCTGCTGCGGTATCAGAATGGGCACACTGCGTTGGCCTACGCTGGCATCTACTGGGTGCAGCATCAGAATGAGGTCACCAATATTGCCTGTGGCAGTGCCCCCGCAGTCTCAGAATGGGCACCCTGCCTTGGCCTGTTATGTCTCTGTCACGGCTTTATAATGGTGTTGTCTCCTGTGCCCCTAGTGATGTCATTGCTGCATCATAATGGGGACACCTCCTTTGCCTGTAAGCACTCCTAGGCATCCATCGTGTCGTAATGGTGATGCTTTCTTTGGCTATAGTCACACCTACAAGGCCTCACAATGGTGACACCACCTTTACCTCCGGCAACGCCACTGCACGTTCATAATGGGGCCACTACTTTTTCCTGTAGCGACACCAGTGAGACATCATAATGCGGACACTGTCTTGGCCTGCGTCAGTGCTGCCTTGACATATACTCTATTTAAATTCACCTTTTTCTTTGCTCAGAACTTTACTGTCTGTCCCTCCTGTTGATCTAACTGAAGTAGGCTAGTGTCAAAAGCAACGTTTTCAGGAAAAAATGGAAAGTGAAACTGGAAAAAAAATCAAAGAGAAGTATGTTGAAGTCCCTCAAAACACAATGGAAAATAAACAGGAACATTTCAAAAAACGAGCAGAAGAGAAGCTAAGCAAGCTGATCAGAACAAAAATCTGCTTAGAAGAACAGCCAGAAAAAGATGAAGCAGGAGGAGAATGTTTCATTTCCACAGGGGGAGAAAAAAACAATTTTATATTCTACTGATAAACATTTAGGAAAATAATTGTCAGGTTTTTAAGAGGTACAAGGAGAAGCAATTTAACAGGAAGCCCAAAGAAAGAAATCTTTGGTCATGAACCCTATTGAAAATCTGAAGAAAGAACTGTAGGAGAGCCAAGTTTAGAACACAACACCTGCACAACTTCATACATAAGTAGAACAATGTATCTAAAGAGGACTGCATTACAAGAGCTTTCTGCACCACATAGCTCTATTAGATTTATCCACTTGCTCCACAAATGACTAGTGAGAGAAATATGTCATGATATTGCATGAAAATTAGTTATCCTGATTAAGGACAACTTGCTATAGAGTTTATAAGTATTTATTGGTATTCACCATCATGAGTAAGCCAGACTTCAAAAAGTCCTTTCAACGAGGAGAAACTACGAAAAAAGTTACTTTTTTTTTCAGAAGAGAGAAAGAATAAAAAAGGAAGTGACATATCTGGTATTAATTTTCTGTAGAACTGGCAGGAAAGTGAGCTACAGTTGTTCCTCTGGGACAGAACTTGAATTTACTGTCAAAAAAGTCATTCTGAGAGAGCGCCGATTTCTCTGCTGAATGTTTCTGATTCCCAAAAGATGAGAAATGGTTTGTACAGTTAAAAAAGGGCACAAACCACTGCCCTGTTTTAGTAGATTATTTCAATTAGTTATAAAAACATATTAAATCTTGATTTATATCATGGCATGCTGCTTAATGCTTACTGCTCCAGAAAAACCAGAGCTCCGACTGAATTTCCGTAGCTATGACATTTAGTTGGGTTTGCATTAGTCAATCAATAAACAGGTATCCTTTCCTCTAGTTGGAAAGAGTTTAAACAAGGGACTAACCCTAACTTACAGCAAAGTTGGGGAACAGACCAGTAACTGATAAGACAAAAATATGAGTTACAAATAACCATTAATAGTCAAACACTTGAAAGGTAAACACACTTGCTAGAAAGCTAAACTAGGTTTCTTTTTTAGCACAGACACTTGACAAGCATAACACTATGTCCTTCTGCTCCCTACTCACAAATTTCTTAAAAAGAATTTGGTTGCACAAATGTTACTGTGTATTTGAAAAATGCACAAAAAAATAAGGGGAAAAAAATCTATCAGTTACACCCACATTCTGGCTCTTTTATGCCACAATTAACTACAAATCTTAATGACTCTAGCAGAAGCAATTACTATTTTCAAGTTTAATTTGTAAATGATCATAAATACCCCTTCCACCTTAATAACTCTGTTCTTGACAATCTGTTGAATTTAAGGATGTCATTGAATAGCTATCAATTTAATGTTAAATATGGATTTTGTGTAAATACACTTTTCTTCTCTTCATCCCTTTACAACACAGCAAACAGTACAAATATTCTAAGATCTGCATGTCCTTGTTCTTTCCTGCATGCTTTTTTTTCTTCTGTGTATCTAATCTTTTGTGATTTTCCAACTATATCATTAATGTCAGCCTAATTCCAAAAGAGAGGCAACTCGTCAATTTATAGTAAAAGATAATCCATGTAAAATCTATCATTTAAGATAGGATTACAAAAGCATGCCTCAGTTTACTCAGTCAAACTACGAAACAAACTAGTAGTTTATGTATTATGACAAGTATGCTTTTGGTTAGGTTCTTGTAAGAAGGTTTATTAGTTCAGATTATGGGAATATTTTTAGCAAAAGTTCTTCTGTTCCTGAAATTCGACAGCTCCTATTTTCCTTTAGAACATCGTACAAGGGTAATTCTTCATGGAGAAAAGTGATAAAACTTATTTTCTAAGTTTAACAAATTACAGCTTGCACTTTCTCTCATAAAAGTGGTAGTAGATTAGGAGTTTTCACATTGGTCACTGCAAAGTGCCTTTGTAGAAACAGAATGATAGGTTGCTATGACTTTGGAAAGGATCTGAGGATGTCCTCTGATCCATCCCCCACTAAAAGGGGAACAAATTTAGATCAGGTTTCTCAATACTTTGTACAGAGTCTTCAATAACTCCAAGGATGGAATTTCCACACAAGGATGGAGTTTCCACAATCTCTCTGGGCAATCTGTTCAAACTCTTACCATGTAACTGAATTTTCCCAAATTCCACCTTGTGCCTGTTGCCTTTTGTCCTATCACCAGGCTCCTCCGAAAAGTGTCTTATCTATACTAGGTAGCTGGAGAGCAGTGACGTCCCCCTTTAGGCTTTTTTTTTTTTTTTCCCCCTCTAGGCTGAATAAAGCCAGGTATATCTGTACTTGTCCTCCACTAAAGCCTCCTGAACATCGCATGCACTTGCTTCAGCATGTCCATATCTTTTTTTCTTCTCGTTCCATATCTGTTGTTCTTATTCTTTTCAGAGTTATCATTAATAAAAGGAAGGTTTTGCACATAAATGTCTGCTAAATTGTGTATTTGGAATAGTTCAGAATAAGCAATGCTCTAGCTTTATTAATAACTAAATAGCTCAACAGAACAAAAAGATCACCAAGAGAGGAAGGGAAGGAAAGAAGGAAAGAAAATCCTCAGTTAGTGAAATTCCAAGTTTAGCTTTTGTTTCAATATTAGAATTAATAGGAAAGAATATAGATAGAACAAATAATAAATTAGAATCCAAGACAGTAACAGAGCTATGACATTTCTATTGGCTAAGGATTGATCTCCAGACAGAGATCTAATGTGCAGTTAGAAGACTGCTTTTAAAACCAGCTGAGAATCCTGTAGCCATACAAGCAATGCATTTTATATTATAGGAGAGATTTGTGGTCTTTTCAAGAATGTTTCATAGCCCTGTTATATCTGCTTAAGTTCCTAGTGAATACTGCATATTTTCTCAAAGAGCTAAACAAGCACCATAAACGGAAAGAAACACAAGTTTTCTTGTATCTTATTATGGAGACTCCGATCTGTATTGAAGCTCAAGGGCTGCTTAAACAGAATTTGCAAATAAACCTATTAAATTATCACAATAAAGCTATTTCTCATATATTTTAGTTGTGTAAATATGATGGTGTTATGTAAAAATAATCAGTAACAAAAAGGAAAATGAAATTTTGACAGAACAAAAATGAAATCATATAAGTCATTAGTAACTGATTTCCTTAAGAAAAAAATAAAGCCATTTAGGGCAGAGTCCGTTGCTGCTACTCCTAGATGCACAAAATATTCCAAGTTTCCCCTGTACAGAAAAAAGTTTTCTGAATCTTTATTTTTGACATCTTAAACCAAAATTTTGAGAACTTAACAGCTTATACTTATGTTTTTAATTATTTTCTATTAGATGTGATGAAACATTCTGAAAAATTACCATCATTAGGGAAAAATAACAGATCTGGAATAGTCTTGAGTCAGAGTCCAAATTTTTCATCACCTCAAATTTTTAAGTAATTCAAGAGTCTAGACTATTTTTTAAATGCAACTTCAGAAAACAGGAACTTAAAGTAAACTTTCCTCAAGGACAGGCCAAAGGTTAGGGGTGCTTTTTTCTTTTGTTTTGTTCCAGAATACTGTCTCAGAGGATGCTCTATTCCAGTCTCAGTAGTTATGGAACTTGCTTAGATATAGTGATCCGCATCCCTTCCCCCTTCTTCCCAGTCTGGTCAAATCCACAGTGGAATTTCTCACTTTCTCCTCAGATGACCAAACTTTCAAAATATAAATCAACTATTGTTTTCTGTTCTTAGCTCCCCTGAAAAGCTGTCTAAATTGGACTACACTAAACTGCACAAAGTCTACTGTGACTACATTTAACATTTCTGTGAGGTTGAAGCAGTCCTATATCTCACTGTTCCCTTACATATTTTGGAAACCATTTTTAGTATGTAAGTGTCAGCAACATAAAGCCAATTGTTTCCAGTTTTCTTTCATTAGTGGTGACTTTCTATCCATCTGATTACCCTTATAGCCCATTTCAACCTCCATTAAACAATACATGATAATCCTCAGTAAAATTCCAGATGAAGTTGGATCAACTTCTTATCCTATAGCCTTAAGAGTTCTCACACTTTACTCACCTGATACCTCACCTAAAGTTACATTTATTTTTCTTTCCCGTATTATCTTGGTTTCTTTTTTTTTTCTGTCATTGACTCTTACATCTTTCTCCTCCTACAGTTATTTCTGCCCTTAAAGATCAGTAACAGAAACAACACTTTGGGACTTTGCACTATTGAATATCATTATATTTCTATTCCTGTTTCTCTAGGTGACCCTGTTATCCTGTATGATATTCTGATCCTCTTTATTGAGGAACACTTGCAGCTTTGTGTTATAAATAATGCTCTCTTCCGTTGTGCTGCAAGGTGCTTAATGAAATTAAATATTAAATTAAAACTCTCTTCAGATTCATCTCTTCCTTTTCATATAATTACTGAGATGTTTCTGAAGATTTTATCCAAGGATAATACATGAAAACATGTATTGGTTGAGGACATATTCATTTTAATAAGAACTCCCAGAGATTATAGTATTTTAGAGTAGCACTATAAATGCTGTAGAAAAAAAAATACATCACTGGAAAAGCACTTATAAAAAGTAACTAAACTCTTTACCCAATCCAGCACCTTTCATAGTAATTTTTAAACCCAGGAATTATAGGGAAGAGTTGTAAAATTTATTTAAGTTTCATCATCAGGCCTTCGCATAAACACACACAAACAGAATAGTACTGAAGTTTCATCCATATGTTCCTATGACAAAAAAGATACTTATGAATTCTTACCTGCATAAGACTGACAGGAATTGATTAGTCTTTTTTTTTCCCCTCCAGAAGAGCTCTGTTAATAGGAGACGTGGAAATTTACTCAAGTCTCAAGTATTTGCCTCTGCATATGCACTGTCTTGGAGAGAGCTTGAGTATGACATCAAATTCACCTCTAATGTCATTCCTAGAGATGCTGAAATACGAGAGCTATCTCTGCCCAATTACCTTACTACCGCAAGGCACTGACCCTAACAACGGAGTTCAGGCAATTTCCACTCTCCTGACTAGTGCGCAGAGAGTGTCACTTGCCATCTCCCCTCTCAGTACCATGCCCTCCCACATCCTCATGACCACAGTGGTGGTGTACTAACCAGCAGTACAATCCCCTGCCTGCCCCCAGCATGAAGAGACAATCAGCATGCCTAGATCAGCCTCTTCCCATGCCACTTAACGGGAAGTTTTCTCAGCTGAAATCAGGAGACCAAAGATATCTGAAATAACTTTGCACGGGATTATAAATAAAGATTATTCTGGTTTCCATTAGTGCTAGTAAAGGACTCCAGGCTCTCTCTCAACACAGCAGACACAGCTTTTCTCCATGAAGATGTCATGATGTCTCTGACCAACTTTAACATTTGGTTGTGATTTTGTCTCATGCCCTCTGAGAAGCAGCTTGTTAAAAGGAAAGTTAAAAATAACTGAACTCTGCGTTACGTCCTTATCATCTATTAATACAGACTCTCTCATGAAAATGTTCCTTCCCATTGCAATCAGAGTAAAAGAGAGATTGACGTGCCTTGCATTCCATTTAGCATGCATAATCTGAATAACATTAAATTCATAAATCATTCTACTCTACATAAAAGTTCTATGTATATTTGAAATACTAATACCTAAAATGTTAGAAAGAGAATAGTTAAAGAGAGTTTCATGCTGTGCAAATATTGCTTCTACTCTTGTGAGATTTAATAAAATGCTTGCAAAGGAAAACAACTGCTGAACTGGCCTATTTCCCATATCCTAATGGGCAGAAAAATGGGCATAAGATTCAGGAATTGAGAGATCCTTTCCTGTCTCTCCCACTGTCTTTTTTTTTTCCTGAACTTGAATAAACCATGTGAAGTGACTGCAATATTGATAACCACAGACATTCACAAGTATAATTATGGAAAAACCTGACAGCAAGGAAATAACTGGCTGTTTAAAAAGAAATAAAGCTGAGCAGACATGCCATAGGAGAAAACAAGGTAAGTGGATGCTATGGTGTCACATCTGCAAGGGGACTGGTCAGTAGGTGAATAGTGACACTGGAGACACACATGCCTGACACTTTTTGGGTGCTGTCATCACAAAATAGAGGCAGAATAAGTATGGAATAAGCAGGAGGTAAGGAAACTAGTACTTCTGGTTATAAGGATTAAATCATAAATGCAGAACATGAGAGAGGAAAAATTACACCAGTAAAATAAATGAGCCTGATCTAAATTCCTATCAACAGTAACATTACTTGAAAAAAGGAAGAATTCACAGGCAGATATCATGCAAAAACTCCATTACAACTCTGAAAATATTCTTGTTTCTGGTAGTCATTTCAAAAGTGCCTATCACCTTCATATTTAGGCTACAAGATCAGATAGAAAGCATGAAGCAAAACAAGAAATACAAATGAAAGACAAGGAATATGATCTGGCCCTGTAAATTTAAAATAATTCTGATAGAAATCATTATTTCCATGTATTATCACTCATGGTGCAAGATTCAGAAAACTTACAGGAAGACATTTTTTTCCAGCTGTCATCACTGTCAAGACAGAAGGCAATTAAAACGGAAAAAAATGTAACACCTACTTACACACAAACATATTTCTACTGCGTAAATTAAACACCACCATATGTGAAGGGAGCCTGTCCCCTGCCTCCATTATGTATGCAATTTAAGATAAAAAAATAACAGGTTTGCACCATCACTAACCTGAGAAGAATTCAGGCAGAGTGACATATCAGAGGACTAACAACCTATTGTCACAGCCTTGCTACAGTGCAAGTCTACCACATGAAGAATACAGATAAACTCTTTTTGTATCAAAAAAGATCACAGGACACATATTTTAGGGTTACTTAAACAAACAACAAAATAAACCCAAACTTTTTTGTTGTTGCTGTTGTTGTTTGTTTGTTTTGTTTTCCACGATCATTTGTCGCTTTCTGACGTAGAACTTGGGGTGGGAAATTAGAGTGCACTGCATTTCCAGGGAGTCAGATGCATGCAAAAGACAAGGGTTTGATGCTTGCCCACATTTCTCCCTCTGTGCTAATATCCTGCAGAAAGGTGGTAACGTTAAAAGAATGAGAAAGAGCATTAGACTGTTAAATAAAGCTATAACAATTAAGGACAAATGGAAATAGCCAAGTTTCAATTTCAGTCTTAAACCTTCCTATGCTCACCATATATGCTTTGAGTGCAGATTGCCTTTTGCTTTACGTAACATAAACCAAGCAGTGTCTGCTTTTGGTGCGCACAGGACAGCCTTGAGGCATATTGACAATACCACTGATGGGAGCTCTTCTGCACAGAAAGATTTACATGAAACCAAAGTTGCTGAATCAGTTGTACTTCACTGGTGACTTGGTACAAACTCTTTTACAACTCAAGCTATTCATTAAATGGAAGATAAACCAATGAAGCACCAAGCATCTACAGAAATTACTTGCACCAACAGAAATACAGTGACTTGGCCCCCCTCAGGAATTGCCCCAGAGTGCCCCATGTATGGTCCAGTGACCTGATAAAGGGCATTACCAGGCATCTGGAGACACGACCTCTATTTCTTGATCTTAGATTGACTCACTGCCTGACACGTGCAGAGCCTCCTGAGAAAAGGATCTAATTTCCCTAGCCTTCTAACATTATTTGAAAACAATCAAGAACTATAAATTCTAGGGCCCATACACTTTAAACATATAATCAGTTAATGCAACAGAGCATTCCACAATCATAAAAGTCACTAGCAGTATAGACTAGCGATGACATTATATAGCTCTTATAAGTTAAAATGAATATGTAAAAATACCAAAACAGAACTTATACCATTCAGTACAGTTAAAATCCAAATATTTTTTCATATTTTTCTATTATTTGCATTCCAATTTTTTCCTTTTTTTTCTTTCTTGTTACTGCAAAACAGCTTTAGATTTTAGAGGTAGGGTCACTGCCTTATTGTAGTCACTTAAAGCAATTTCCTAGCAGCTCAGCCTGAGGGGCTTTTCTAGATAATTTAAATTAGCATATGTGCAGTTGCCTGTTACTTGCAGGCTTTTGTTCAGGTATTCAAACCTCAGCTGTTCTGAGAATAAAATCTGTCACTGTGTGCGCTGCACATGTGCAGGTAATGACAAATTCCGTATATTACCAATTCAGTAGAGACATCGCTCCCCTGTAAAGGATGTTTTTGGCTGACCACAGTTGCAGAATCACTGCATGCTTTTTTTTAAAAAAAAAATACATCTTCCTCATAATTGATTTCTTATATTCTCACTAATCAGGAAAACACAGATCAGGGAACTGAAAAGTAAAAGATGTTGCCTGTAACTGATTTATTTATTTATTTATTGACATACATCATTTATACCAACATTCAAATAATATGATTTGCGGACAAAAGCCTTTCTGAATGATACACCTGGATCTGATTATTTGTATTGATGCCAGTCAAATATCAAATATCAAAAGCTTTCTAAACACCCTTATATTTCAAAAGTCTTTAAATTCAGATTCAGCTCCTACAGCTGCTAAACTGACAGATGTATTTGGCAGTCTTCAAATCTATTTCACGATCTCATAAAAATGAGATAGATTTGACTATGAATAAAGAGAGAGGAGTCAGACAGACATTTAAGGAAACTAGCCAGCTAGAAATGGGTAATAATTAGCTGAAAATAAACCTAACATTAATAAAAATGAAAATAATCAGAGTATCCACACATTTTTAATAATTATTAAAATCCTCTGGTAACATATTACCTTTCTTCCTAATTTTAGTAATAGCCTGTCTTGATTGAAAGATTAAAGCACTTTTATAATGGACTGAACCATTTTCCAATTCTATTTTAATTTCAGAAAGCACCTATTTCATCTCTGCTGAGCCCCCTGTTTCTAGGAGCGCAGAGGACAGTGCTGGTCTCTTTTCAGTGGTGGCCACTGATCGGACTAGAGGAAATGGCCGGAAACTGAAACATCAAAAATTCCATAGGAACTTAAGGAAAAATTTCTTAAGAGTGAGGGTGACAGAGCACTGGAACAGGCTGCCCAGAGAGGTTGTGGAGTCTCCTTCTCTGGAGATCTTCAAAACCCGCTTGGATGCAGTCCTGTGCCACGTGCTTTAGGTGTCCCTGCGTATGCAGGGGGGTTGGACTAGATGATCTCTAGAGGTCCCTTCCAACCCTAAGCATTCTATGATTCTATGATTCTATGATTCTATGAATAAAGAGAGAGGAGTCAGTCAGACATTTAAGGAAACTAGCCAGCTAGAAATGGGTAATAATTAGCTGAAAATAAACCTAACATTAATAAAAATGAAAATAATCACAGTATCCACACATTTTTAATAATTATTAAAATCCTCTGGTAACATATTACCTTTCTTCCTAATTTTAGTAATAGCCTGTCTTGATTGAAAGATTAAAGCACTTTTATAATGGGCTGAACCATTTTCCAATTCTATTTTAATTTCAGAAAGCACCTATTTCATCTCTGCTGAGCCCCCTGTTTCTATTACACTGACTGCAGATCAACAGCAAGTACTAGCATTCTAAACCTTGACATTCAAAGGTTTCCTGTGGTTTGCTGCCATTTCCCTAAAAAAGGCAGAGAATGATATTTCCTCATGTAGTTTCTCCTCTTGTAAATGTGATCTCACCCATTTTCCACTAGCAGCACAGTAGAAGTGATTAAGTGCAAGCATGTTGGAATTCAATTTTCATGATCTTCCACTTTTGCTCTAAAAAAATGCAATCAGTGCTGTTTTCCTGAACTGACAAAAACTGAACAACTCTTTGACCAAAGATGAGAAGTATGTGGGCTGCAGTGTAAGCCTCTCCCTAAGGATAAACATTAGCCCAGAATTGCATTCACCCTTTCAACAAGGTCTCCTATGAAGAGTCTGCTGGCATATTTCTTGACTCATAGCAACAATGGACTTTTTTTCAAAGCTAAGGGAAGAACAGCAATACATTCTTTCTCAATTAAAGCTTAATTAGCACACCTAGACAGCTATTAAGCAACAACATAAGCCATCTGTAGCGTTACACAATCCTAAGTTCTTTGCTTTTCAAGTGACTCAGCCCTCCTGTCAGTCTGCTTATGCCTACACTGGAGAAATCATCTGTTTTGTGGAAAAAAAAAATTACATCTCTGAACTGCTTTTCCAAGCATTATAGCTTCATCATTTGTTCACTGGAAAAACTTAGCTTTAAACCTACCTGGTACACCACTACCTACATCTGTGGTCAAAATACCAATACTTCTCTGCTCTTGTATTTTTCCTGTTCCTCTGACATTCCTTTCTGGGTAGGAACACATTTATGACAGATTCTTTGACCTACCAAGTCAAAGATCGAGATTCCATCTCGAATATCACTAATATCAGTATTACCTTGTTAAGTATTACATTACAATACAATGACATCTTTGGACAGAGATCCTAGTTCTATATAAAAATGTTTTTGGGCACCTGTGAGAGTTTTCCAAAAGTGGGAAGTCATGACAGTCTAACAAGATGTTAGACCAAGTTGTTTGCTACTGTTAATTTAACGCTTGCCTACCAATCAGAGGTAAAGGGGATAAAGGACTGCCAGCTATTCTGTATGAAATCATATAACTGATAAAAGGATGGCTTAAACTTGTTCCTTACTCCTTGCCTTTCACTCATTTCTCATCCAACACCCTTTGACATCCTGCCGAAGAACTGCTTGAAAAGGGGTTGACTTAGAGAAAAGCTAGGGTCTAACAGAAGTTTGGGCATTATAGAAGCTTGCTTGGGGTGAGACACAGCTGCAACTTCCAGGCCTGGAACGCACTGATACTGTTCCTGATTGAAACGCTGGTATGCACTGACTCTGCTCCTCCATGGTTTCCTGGGCAACACAACCGGCCCTCCTCGCAGCTGCAAAGGGGAGTAAAGGAGAGTGGAGTGAAGAGACAGAGGCCAAACCCTGTTGTACTCCCTGTGCTAGGCCGCTGATAAGCTGCACAGTAGTTGTCCAATGGGAGAGATATGATAAGATGGCCGGTGCTCAGCCAGCAAGGATGGCAAATCACTCCTTTTGGATGAACTTTACTCATTATAAGTTCATTGTAATGCCAAAGCACACCTCCATCCCAAAAGTTACCTGCCTCTGAGGTATGACCACTCCTCATTTAGCATATGCTCTAGATTTTTGATTGACAACACCTTTAAATGAAAGCAAAATACTTTTTCACCAATGAATAACAAGTATAACTACAGTCACTCAAACTCCATTTCTATGTGGAAAAAATACGTATATAAAAGGTGAACTAAGGAGGAAAGAAGGAGGAGGGAAGATTCTATTGTAACTTCTGGATCGGTTGACAGGCTGAACCCTTTTCTCCCCTTTGATCAGGCTGCTGACTGAGGAGACTCAGAAGTTGGAGGGAAAACTACATCGTAACTTCTGGGATCAGTCAACGGGCTGACTCCACCTTTTCCTCCCCTTGGGTTGGAACGCTGCCTGAGAAGACTCTTTGAGACTGAGAGCCCTCTCCCATCTTCTGGGGTGAGTGATGATTGCACATTTGTACAGCTGAGCTAGCTAAAAAACCCACACTGCAGTAGAGAATTTCCTGTACTGACATCTGAAACCTGCTTTGTAAATGTTGAACTTGAATAAATCACGCTATTCGTGAACTTGACTACTTGTTTGGAAGGCAATGAGACCTACGGTTGACAGACTGTCCGTGAATCTGATACTGCCAGAGTCGGGCGTGTAGCTAACACAGTATCTGATAACTCCTTCCCGCACCCTGGCACCACTTTCAAACTGCAACACCCCCTTACTGAAGTTTTGTATTATATTATTAAAAGCGGCGCCAAGATAGTTCTGTGAAAATAAATTTTAGGCAAAAACACTCAAAAGGGTGTCATTAGAAACAATGCTTTCAGAAAAGCTAAAACAACATGTACTGTTTGGCTGTATGAGCACAAATGCTTCAGCTACATGACAGTAAGGACAGATAAAGCAAGGAGGCAATAGTGAGTTCCTGTCCTCCAGGGACCTTAGTTATCTGCTATGGCAGAAAGACCATCAGCTGCCTCAGAGGAACCTACAACAGAAAGCAAAATCCCCTAAAAACAGCAGTCCTTTTGACAGCTGAAGTATTTCCCCTCCACTATGGTCACAGCAAGAGCTCGTTCCAGGCCCAGGACCTGCTTTTCCTAGCTATCCCTCGGTGCAGGTTTAGAAAAGGATGGTCTGCCTGTGGAACAACATTAGGAGAGGCAACAATTAGAGGAGTCTACCCTGAGTTTTGAAAGAAGTGTGGGACCACAGAAGCTGCAGAGTCTGTTAGACCTATCTTACATGTTGGGGCAGCAAGGATGTTCCTTGAAGTCAGAGTTTGAAAACTTACGTAATCCGCTCCATGCAGACTGCCCCATGCTGTTGATAAAGGCTCAGTTTGGATACTCAAGAAGAATTCAAATTTATACTGACCCTCACCAAGCACCTAAGAGGTGATTAAGTAGTACATACACAATCTATCATGTCTTGGTGACTAATTGCAACAATATTTTTAGTAGTTGATTACTCCCTTTCAATTCTTATTTCTTTTCTTTTCACATGACACTACTTCTGGGGGTGTGATAATGCAAGTTTTATTTCATAAAGCAAGTGCACTGCTTATCATGTGAACATCATGAACTACATATACTAACACTGCTCATAAAAAAACACAGCAGTGAAATGCCTTTTTTGACCCATTTCTTTGACCCATTTCTTGCAGCTTGCCTACCTGACAGCTACTATTATTTTTATGCAGGAGGTGACTAGGAGATAGAAACTTAAATTTATAATATTTGAGAAGGCAACAGGCTTCAGTCCCTTTTCTCATTACCTGGTCTTCTCAATTCACCCCGATATTGCATAGAGTAGGTTTTTCATCACATGAAGAATCCCCATCCAAACATGCATAACTTGGGAGTCTGGACAAGTCAGCATTCTGCTGCGCAATTTCTCTGAGAAAAATTTTAGCCAAGACTGTCAGAAGTATGTCATGATGACAGTGCTCCAATAGGTCCATTTAAAAGTCAGAATATGAGAAAATACCAACCTTTTATCTTTTGAAAGTCTCATCCCTTTTAAGACTCTGCAAGGCTATATTTCCTGAAAACAAGTATTCTTCATCAATTTTGGTAATCTCAGCAACACTTTTTCTCTCTACTGCACACAAATAAAGTAACTAGGATGCTTGGAAGTTATAACACAACTTTGCTTTGTGACATTTCTGACCAGCTATCTTCATCTTTATGACCAAGAATCTCTTTCTTCAAGTCTACAGTAGATGTCACACATATACTGCATTAGACTCTTGAACCATACCAGTGAATTTGTAAATGTAATTTAAGAATCAATATGAGTTTTGGAATGTAAGCATAATTAACATTAGATTGTTAGGTTATCCCTGCCTATTGTCTAGAAGATTGATCAATATAATTATTTATACTTAATCAGATAGTGCAAATTACTTTTTTTTATAATGGACAATCGGTATGCTTCATCTGGCTTACATCTCTAATAATTGGATAATGCACTCAGTGTTCAGTTAAATTTCAAAACAGAATGCATTTTTTTCCACAATCCTTTCATGTCTGTCTCAGCAAAAAAAGTAATATTTTCCCCTAGTACTTAAAAATTGGGGTAAAATTCTATTGATCATAGGGTAAGAAGAGTTTTTTTCTCATTTATATACTTAACAAGGACTATTTGAGGTAAACAAATTTATAGATTTTAAAAAGTTTGACACTAAGTTAGAAATAGGTTTATAATTTTGCCATTCTAAGTTACAGTTTCTTTAATAGCTTGGTAGGTTGTAGAGCAGAAAAGGAATTGGGTAATAAAAGAGGAAAGGTTTTGTTTTGGTATTTTTCTCTATATCTTCTTTTACTTCATACTTTATTTCTCCAAGGGAATATAAAAAAAAAAAAAAAAAACTGAGATGTCTCCAAAAATGAAGAATCAAAACTAAATATTTTTCCCAAAGTGATGCAGTGCTCATTTTGTTTCCATTTCCTTAATCAAAAATTCATTAAAAAACACTCAATTAAGAATTTTACTTGCAAAAAAAAGGAAGCTAATCTCTGCATCTGTCTAGAATACTGATTGAAGTTCCAACCAAATTTGCCAATTAAATGAGCAAAATTCATAGAGAAAAGAAGTCAAAGGTTGGTTTTTTTCATATAGCAGAGCAGACCTTCATACTCATCCAGAATGAAATGCAAAGCATGACTAAGATCCAGGCAGCTGCACTAACATTAGTTGTTCTTCACTCAGCTTAGGAATGACACCAGTGATGGTGTCTCAGAACATAGTCTACACAGAGCACAGTTAAATGTGCACTGTATCTTCATAGCTGTTTTGTTGTGCTAGTTAGGACAATTGGCAGCCCTGTCCATGCTTACCTGTGCAGTAAGTACACCTTAAAATAGGAGGCTAGTTTAATTTTACCCTATATAAGAAATTAACCGTTTTCTACTCTGTGGGTTGAGGAAAAAAAATAGTTACAAACATTTAGAAGTAATTACATCTATCGAGAATCATTTGAGGAATCTTTCTGCTCCTAAAGTATATGGAACTAACTATACTGTGAGAGCCTTTAACCGAAATACAAGAGTTACTACCTTGACTTCCTGCTCCGTGTTCAGTAAGCATAAACATAGAAATAACAACTTCAGTGTGCAAATTCTGGATTGTTTAGTGGGAACACTAGCTGGAAGGGAAGAGGAGACAAAATGACAGGGTGAATAGATACACAATTATCACTGTCACAATATTGTTTAAGAGTGCAGTCACAAAAGTTTCCTGGAGGGTCCTGACAACTCCTCTATAAGTAAGAACAAGTACGGAGCTTAGCCTTTCTCAGTGCTGAGTCTTAGGTTAAATGCAAAGAATCAGAAACAAAGAAAGGGACATAAAGTATCTGAAGATTTATGAGATATTAACAGAGCAATGCAACACTGAAGGACTTCGTACTGTATAGCCATTAATTTTTCTTCCTTGTAACTAGATAGGCATTTAGAAACTGGACGGTTTAATAACAGGTGCAAGGGCAATCTAAAAAAAAAAAAAATTCATTGACAATACCAAATTTTAGTTTTATTAAAAATGAAGCTGAAAATGCCATGCCCCTGATTGAGTTCCACAGAGAGACAGAGTATCTAACAAATGCCTCTTACTAGTAAAACATAAAAGAACTTTTGGCTTAAATTCTGTCAAATTTCCATTGGTACATTCATTGTTCTAAGGCCTATAAACATCTTGGTTTTGGTAACTATAATTACCCACTTAGAAATCTAGGTTTTGGAGAGTTTAAGAATTCTGACAAGGACATCAAATGGTGCTGGGCTGTTGCTTGCTGAAAATAGTCTATCCCAGCAGGCTTCCAGATATCCAGAAATCACAAGCAAATGGCCTCTGTAAATGATTAAATAAATTGTGTATTATGTACAAAATAATGCAACACGTTCAGTCTGATTTACCTGAACTACACAGAAAGTTCACAGCTATTCTGGATGAATCAATCACTTTTAATGCACCTGCACACAGGTAATCTGAGCAGATTCACACAGAATAGATATATGTTTTTATCTGAGAGGTCTTTTCCACAGCTCCGCTTCATTCAACAACATGTATGTCTGCCTTTGCCTTCCCTAAAAGAAAACAATCTAGCAAAACGAACAAAAAAAACAAAACAAAAAACACAATGACAAGTGAAATCCTATAAAAATAAAATACAAGTTATCTCACTGAAAAGGAAAATAATTACTTCCTAACCTGCAACACTATTCCCTTACAACATTAAAATATTAAACTTTATATTTAAAAATTGAATTCTGTATTGAATTGAATATTCTGTATTGTTACTGATATTAATTTCAATCTGAATCCTTATTGGAATTCCCAAACATGGTCTAGCTGACCCTTCAAAACATCTATGCCACCCCCTGCTCTTTGAAAGATTGAATATGCAGAAAAATGAATACACAGGTGTTAACCGTTTCAATTTTCAAATAGTTTTGCTTTATTGTTTTGTTTTTTTCTTCCTGAGCAGAGTTAAGAAAGCCCTACAGTTTTCATCTAAGCTGCAGCTTCCAGTAATAACACCTGAAAATTTTCAGCAAGGAAACAATGTTTATGTCTCATGAAGCATGATTTCCTCACAGTTTTGGAGCAGTTCACAAAAGAATAGCTGCATCTTATTAACTACAAAGTAAAGAGAACTCAGTGCTTCTCTGTAGAACAGAAACAGTTGCCCAATATCTATCTCTGCGCACGTAAACTCACATCCTCTGCAAAACTGCCCTTCAGCAAGCCAATACAGTATGGATAGTCTTAATTCAGACCTCTGCTAGCTTTGGAAGTGTTCCACTATCGTGATAAGAAACATTTTGGATAAGTGATCTTCTTTTTTTTTTTCTTAAATGTATATCTACTATCAAAGAAACCATTCAAATTCCACAAAAAAAAGCTTTCCTGTGCAATCATGCTTCGAATGCTAAACAGATGAAATTCTAGCAGTGACGTTACAGAAGCTGTGCATAAAATACAGAAAAAAATGGCAGTTTCTGTAACAAAACAGTAAGAAAACAAGAATAGAATATCAAAACTGAACAAAGACCTGAGCTTAATATTTAGTAATCTAATATCTTAAATTCATATTATTTCAGTTAATAGGCTATTTGACTATTTTGATTTTGATACTTACTCAAAGTTTACAAGCATACAATTTTTTTTGAAAAAAAAATATCACCTTTACTAGACATTAATTTATTTTCTACCTTGAGATAATGGCAAAGATTTTTACATATGATGAGATTTAGATCTACACTTTTTAACATAGGCGTGCACCTGCCATCAGCCTGGAATATTTCATTTGGACCAGCATTATTACTATGATCTACCCGATTTCTCACAGTGTTAAGGGATTCCAAGTTTGCTACCAGACCCTGTTCAGAAGTCAAAAATCGTTTTACAAAACACCTAGAAGTAAGAGAATGACAAACAATCCTGACAACTCCTTCTCAACACTGTATGTGCTCTTTTATTGTCCTGGAAGGTTTTGGCGCATGCAGTGCTAAGTCCTCAAAAACTCTTGTCATCCTTCCCTATAGAGCTCTCACTGGGCACTTCTGATCCCATCCACCCAACTATAGCCTTGGAGATGGCTCTATAACCCATATGTCATTGTCACATCATAACTGCAAGATGTTATTGCATCTTTGTGGCTTGGCCAGAATTCTTCCTAGACGACAAGGCTAACAAACATATGAAGACCATTTTATCCATAAGCAAACAAATGAAAGTCTATGTCAGAATCACCTACTATCCCCAAACACAGATTACACTTCCACTGCTTCATCTTCTGTAAAGGCCAAAGAAAAGCCTTTTTTTCAATTGCCTCCAGATTCTACCCCACGAGGTATTCAGGCTAACACAATATATCAAATTCCAAATGCTTACATTTAAGGTTTGCAGGGATCTCTTGAAAGCATTTAGACCAATCCCCCTGCTCAAGGAGTGTCAGCTAAAGGAGATTGCCCAGAACCATGTCCGGTTGGATTTTGAATCTCTTTGAGGACAGAGACTCCACAACCTCTCTAGGAAATGTTCCAATGTTCAACCACTCCCACAGCAGAGTGCTTTCTTATGTTCAAGTGAAATTTTCCCATAGTTCAGTTTATCTCTGGAGTTGAGGGGAAGGATCATCTCCTTGGACCTGTTGAGCAATGCTTTTCCTAATGCAGGCAGTGGTAACTGGCTTTGTCATGAGGGCACATTGCTGGCTTCTTCATCTTGTCCACTAGAATTCCCTGGTCCTTTGCTGTAAAACTGCTCTCCAGCTGATTAGTCTGCAACCCATACTGGGGCATGGGCTTACAGAATCATTAAATCACTGCTGACACCATAGTATTGCTTCATGCAGATTTACCAACAAATGATGGTCATGCTCAAGAAATCATATGTTCTATCAGGAAGAAGTTCCAATAAAGACCTGGAAACACTTCCCAAGTTCTGGAAGAAACTCCTAGCACAAGTTCCACCAGTGTTTCAGAACAAATTTCTTCTTCATTCAAATAACTAAAGCCCAAACAACACTAAAGAAACAGATTACTGATATATCATTTTTAAAGAGATATCTAACATCTGAGGCCTTTGAAAAAAGCCTACTTTAATTACATCTTATTGAAAGATAGCTTTTAGGCTTTGACATACAGGCAACACACTCAGCCCCTCTAGGCCCAGGGAAATATGTGCAGTGTTGACTCTGGTATACTTCTGTCACATCTGAGACTCTGCAAATTTCTGCACTGATTCTCCATTCAAAGTAGTCAAGAGAACAAAGAGGGAAGAACAGATGCATATAATGACCTTAAAGAGTCTGAAAGTTTTTTTCTTCTGTCTTACACTGCTATTTGTTGAACTACTAAAATAAGCACCCAACAACAGTATTAACAGCAGAGATTAACCACCTTGCTTTTCTGATATAAACTCTCCAGATTATTAGAAAAATTCTCACAAACTGTAAATAATGCCACAGCTAAACTCAGCATGTGCAATGTGGTATACTTTGGCCTTGCATTAAGAGATACAGTGAAAACAATAACAGCAAAATAAAAGCAGCTAACCCTAGCATACATTCACATTTTCAGTCATTATATAATAAAGCATTTATCTGAAGTACTGCGCTAAGTCCAAATGTCCCATTCCCAATCACTGCACCAAACAATCAGACCCTAGGCACATCCTGTACATAACAGATATTCTTTGCTTTAAAATTCATACAGAAGTTATAATTATAGGTGGTTACACAACACAACTGCCCAGAAATTTTAATAAATATAAAGCAATTCCCCAGATTACTAGAGATACAGAATCCCCCTCTTAATTACAGTACGAGTTGTTCCAGAATCTGCACCCTGAGGAGTGCACGGATGTCTTACTGTGCCCGTGTTTTGCTCCAGTTTTCTTAATAAACATTCACACAGTGGCTTCTGTGTAATTGAGTTTGGATTAATATGATTATGGTATTAATTATGAAAGGTAAGATAACAGGTTAGGAAGCCTAATTAACTCATCAAACTTCAGGCCTAGTTTACAATAAATTGTCTGCCTCTCAAAATTAAGTGCTAGTGTAGATTGGTGGAGTAATTGTAAAGCTTTATTCACAGATGGGGTCTGAAATTAATTGTGATGGGACGCCCGATCACTACAGACAGCAGATCAACAGAACACCTCAAAACTACTGCTACAGTTGTCTTACAAACAGCTATAGATGTAAGGTCTTTAAAATGGCAATGATATATGAACAAATTAGTGCTAAATATAACATAACAAATCAATTCTGAGGTCATCATGGCAACTTTTAAAATGCTAAAAGTGAATTATGTGACAAAATAATTAAATATTTTTTCACTGTATTCAGTTTACTTTATGCTGAATTGTGATGATACTTCTTCTCCAGAAAATTTCAATGAAAATTACTTGGAAAAGGTAATTCGAAAAAAATCTCATTTGCAAAACAAAGGTAAGATTAATGGTCATTAAGGAAAAAGGTAACATGATGTAACATAATTCTAGAGTACATGTCAGCTAGAGGTCTAGTCCTGAAAAAAAAAAAAGGGAAGTCAAGACTGTGAGTTTCTCCTCTTCTCTCCTTGTCTTCTATCTGCAATTGCAACAATTACTTTAACAACAGTTTCCTTATGTTTTCTCATAATTTGCTATGGCCGTTGATAACACAACATATGATATGTCTCATGTCAATTGCCTAACCTCAGATTGTAGCTATTTTCCTTCAAAAGAAAGATGCTGTTATCAGTAATTCTGATCTGCAATAATTACACAGAGAAGAGAAATTTCTCTCTCTCTCCTTTTTTTTTTTTTTTTTTTTTTTACAAGCTAAACTGTCTGAGTACAGGATAGCTGATTATAGGATGCCTCTGCTCATCATACCAACTTTCTTTTTACGTTGAAGCTCTAAGTTGATGGATGGTGCAATGATGGATGCCCAGTCAGATTATTGTTCTCCATGCTTATCAAAATCCTTCTTGAGTTGCTCATACAAGAGGACACATGATTTAGTAAAAGTTAACCATGTGCTCAGTCTCAAGATTTATGAAGAGACATCAAAAGATCTGATTAGTCCCTTTGACCACTGTGTTATCCTGGGAAACACTGACACCTAAGTCTCTTCCAGACATTTCTCAGCCCAGGTTAGGAACTTTGATGTGGAGTCTAAACCATTTATTCCTAGATATCTAATCTTTCAGCTGCAGTTAATCATCATCTTTTCATCATCATCAGGGAGCTTTCCTGAGCCCCTAACGTTATCTAACTCACCTTTTCTTTTTTGCTATTTGCCATTTTTATAACAATCAGAACAGCCCAAATCTCTCCATTTTGGTCACAGACTCTCCTTCAATGACATGTAAAAGCCTATCTATATTCAATTTTGTATACTTTTGGTCCTCAAGTACTTCAATAACTTGTGTTTGAAATCGAGTGCATATATTTTTCGAAGGTTCATAGACAGACTTTGAAGGTTCAGCCCTTTTCCCTCACATATTTTGAAAAAGTAATTCATCCAGTGACTGTTTCCCAAACTGGACTTTCACTAAAATCTTTCAGAAGTCCAGGTCTTCTGATTTAGAATTTACCAACTGAGAACAAGCAAATTGTTAGTCTTGGAATATTCTTTCTAAATATACTACTCCTCTTACGTAAAGTCTACAAGGCATAGAAGTGCTGCAATCTGTTTCTTAATTTTTGATAATCCCTCAAGTAGCTACAGATTCCTGTTTGGATATAGCTGACAGCACAGCTGCACAATGTTGGTTCCTGGATATTAGTTTATAAATGACTAAATCACCTAAGCACCAAACATGTTATGATAGTAACTGAGGGTTTTTTATCCCTTGCAGTTTCTTATCAACTAAAGAGTATTAAAAAAAAAAGGAAGGAAGGAAGAGGGGGAGACAGAGAATACATCAGATTTTCATCTAAATGAAAAGTTGGATCTAGGAGAAGGAAAAGTTTAAAGATTAAGAAAACTTATGAGAAATGATAAATTTGCAATTTCTTTAGAAATTGCCAAAACCTTTGCATCATATGGTTTGGTATTTCCTTCCTGTAATGCATATAAGACAAAAAATTCAAACTGTTTCATTATTTAAAATCTACTTTAGACTAGTATATCTATCCTCAAATTCCTCTTAATAATCATTTAATATTTCACATATCAATGAAAATCAGTATTAATGATCTAGAAATCTCCTCTTTCCACCCTTCTACAACTCCTGAATTCAAATCAAGCTGGAATTGCTTATTAAAGCACCTCCACTTTTAAAAGCAGTTTTAGTTTACCTACTGTTGTTAACAAGGAAATAAGAGTTGCCTTTAAATGAAAATATATATTTCAGCTTCCTCACTTTTTATTTGCTATAAGAGTCAGAGTCAAGCTTTTCCTCCCAAGAGCAAAATTTTAATGGGATGGTTTTATTTCAAAATCTTTAAATTCCTATTTTCATTCTCAATTCTACAGGCTATAGACCTGTCCTGGTAGCTTTTGGCTCCTTTTTTCCCCCTCTGTAGTTTCTATCTCCCAATTTATAATATCTACCACTAACACCTTCTTTATTCTACTTAATATATGGTTCTATTACTATTACATGTTGTTTCACTCATCTTCTAACATGGCTGCACCCTTCACAGACAATCAAAAATATACAATAAAAAATACTTAAAAGTTAATTTTTAAAATTAGTTTACCCTCTGACAGTTGCAAGATTGTGCCTTTTCTATTTTTTTTTCTTCCAAGTCTCTGTGGTTTTCAGTTTTGCATGAGCTGTTTAAAATTCCCAAAATATACATTGTATGTTTGGATTTGGTTCTTCTTACCAAAACTAACTGATATATCTGGATCTTTTCCATTTAACTATCCCCCATTTGTCACTGTGAAATTAATTTGTCCTTATCTGCTAAGATGAGGTGTCGATAGCTTTACGCCATATTGGATGAAAATGGAATTAGAAAGTGATCTCCGCAGCACTTAGAAATGTCAAGCACATTTTGGTATTAGCAGTATGAAATTTCTAACATTGCCGCCTGAAGAGAAACCCTGTTATATAACTTTTTCTACACTCATCCACTTTTAATGTGTGATTACAAGGCAGATCTGGAGGTTTGAAGCAATTCCTCAATTATTCATCTTTCGCATTATCTGTTATAGTCATAGAGTCATAGAATCCTTAAGGTTGGACGGGTTATGACATTTTTTTCCATAAGCAATTAAAGAGTGTTTATATTTCTAACTTGTCAGCTCCTCAAACATAGTTGTGTCTTATTTAGCTTTGGAAGAAAATATGCCTTTTTTAAATGTTACAATGCTAATATGGTTAAACGCTTCTGTCCTCTTAAGTTACCAAAACAGACTGTGATAACATGAAAGTCAAGCTTTTGTTTACAAATGAAAAATTACCATTTTTCTCCTTTATACTAATTTCCTATTATTATTGCACATGCTATTAAAATTTTACATGTAGCTATTTTTATTCCCCACTCCAGGATTTTGTATAGTATTCATTACATTTTGCCTCCACCAGGTGTGCATAATATTCTCCAACATTTGCAATCTCTTGACATGGAGGCCATCCCAACAGAACAGCAATTCCCTCTGAGGAAGGTCCAAAAACATTTCACAGGCCAGAATAGTCTTGTATTCCCCCAGTTAGCCAGTGACTTCCTTACAAAAAAAAAAAAGTCTACCTTTCTTTAAACCATTTCTTTGAAACATGATGGATCCTTGGACCCAGTGACACAGTACTTACTCGGATTTCGGGGAACTGAGCTGACACATTTCATCAAACCTATAAATCTATTTCTAAATGCTGGGTGATTGGGAAACAATTTGGAAAGGCCACGATACCTACCAGCTGAAGTAAAACCACTTCCCTAGCATCCTTGGCTTTCGAATTTTAGCAAATTTGGTCACTCATATCATCTAGCCTCTTCTGAAATTCTCTCTGCCACAGCAAAGACTTTGCCTGGGGAAGAGTGCCTAGTATTTTTTGCTAAGACAAGATGTCTCCATGCAGCACTACAGCACTACAGTTTAGCCCATTATGTTTTTAAAGATGCACTGCATGGATTGCTAGATATTATACAGATATAGTATTATATAAACCATGTTAGTTTCTAAAGTTAGAATTGGAGCAGAAAAAAAGATGCATTCTCTTTAATTTGTTGATTTTTGTGAATTAGGTAATTGTCTGTCTATTCTATAAATAATAAAACCAAGACATAATCAATTGTTTTATATATTTATCTATACACAGAACTGTGGCTGACTTAGATCTAGGGATCAAAGCCCCAAAAGGGGGCTTGAAAAAAGAATTCTACCAAGTAATCTTATTTTTGCTATAAAAATAAGCAATAACCAGTTTCTTTCTAACCTGTAGGATCTGACTGTATGGATTGGAAAAAATCTCTTATATCATACATCAACCCCTGGAAGTTGCATCACTTTCTTTAGAAATACTGATTCTGATATTAGAGGAAAACTTTCTATTGCTAATCAAGCAAAGTGGAAGATACCATCTTCTTTGGTTTATACCAAACTAACCAAAAATTATCATCATGTTTTTTGACAAGATATATGTCAATTGCCAAAATCTGTGAGGTAACACAGTTACCAAATTATGGTTTGTATTTTTCAGTCCCACACACCACTCTCAATCTTCTAGCAGAAGAATAGAAGACACAGCTAAAGAAATAACAGGTATAGAAACCTTAGTTACTCTTTTGCCGTAGTTCTTTGAAAGAAATCTGTATTTAAATAATCCGTGGAGAGAAAGGTATTCCACATTTTTCTTGTTCTGACATAATAATAATCTCCCAGGCATTCTTGTCCTTTATACTTTCTTTAGGAGACAGTTATTTTTCTTCAGAAAATTTATTTTTTTTTTTGCTTTATTTGACATATTGACAATGGTTTAAAAGCTTCACATCATAGAAATATTTTTTTTTCCCTCATACTGTTCAGCTAAAGTGCAACTCTAATATCTGTTAAGTGGTTATCCGAGTCCTGCATGCTTTATAAAAGTGGTATTCACAGTTCATACAGTTATCGTGTAAGAAGGAAAAATGAATTCTAAAATTCTGGGAAGATTTTTACATATTCCAACTCAGCAAAAAAACACACATTTGACTCAACCTTTTTTTACTAGAGTGAGCTGTCACCAGCCTTCCTGCCTGCAGGAAGTTCTGTTCAATTTATATGGATGGACTTTAATTGCTGTCTTTAAATTCTCTTAAAACTGATAGACTTTGTTCTACAGAGCAGATATTTCAGGCACGCTGGACAATTTTATTAAATATTTTTCTTTAGGTTTTGATTACTTATAAAACATTGGGTTGTAATGTATCATCCACTCTTAACACTAGTTTGGATATATCTTGGATAGTTACAATCCAGGGTTATTATGACATGGTTTGCAAAGCTCAGAGTTAATTGTGGATTCTAAAGTGTATACCACTGAAAAATTAATATTCTTTCATGTCATATAAGGACAGAAAAATTCCACATAAAAGCATTCTTATTAGATTATTATTCACATAAAAGCTCAATTATTAGAAGGAAACTTTGAGCATATTCAGTAGTTTTTATTGATTTTTTTTTACTGAATACCTAGACTTAGACAAGTTTATTCTGTTCATGCTGCAATTGCCACACAAAACCTGTTTCTAAATAATTATTACTTTTCCTCTCAACCAACACTATTATATAATGAAAGGGAAGACAATATTGATCTGGAGTTCTGAGTTTTGAAAGTTAAATTGTTAAATTCTCACAATTCTCCTTAAAAACAAAACTTTAGACTATATTATGCCACTTCCAATAAGCATTGATTAAAAATACTTAGCTTGTAATAAGAAAGTATTTCCAACAAAAAATAAAACAGCACAGGCAATGAAAACAGAATACAGGCATGAATTTCTATTCTAGACAGTGTTTTTCTCCCCTGCTCCCATAATAACAATAAATCATATTATCATTGGTCTTTAATTCACTTACATTTTTAAAGGTATTTTACATGTCTAAATCTAAGGACATTGAGATTTCCTGCCTTATAACTTGAAAAATATGTGCTGTTAAAAACATGGAATGGCATTTATCCAGATATTCCTTGGTGTGATATTCCTTGGCTCATACCCCTGAGACATGAAGCTATTGCCCAAATAAGGGATATCATTGATTTCCTCCAGTTGCAATTTTAGAGAGCAGAAGGAAACCTCATCTCACAGGCTTTTTTGAAGTCTGAGCTGTGGCTTTTCAACTGGGAGAAAAGCATCACAAGACTCCAGGATGATATTTGATGAACTGCAAAGGCTGTCCACGGTATTACAGGGCTCTTCTCTCATTATTTTTCTTTTGGCTAGATTTAAACAACTCCATATTATGTGCAGCAATGTAGTGAACATCAGTATTCAGCAGTGTGATGTTTTAAATCCTACTGCGAGATGCCAATACTCTCCAAGAAGCGTAATACTTTACCTGAAGACTGCATGTCACACTGCAAAGTAGAGTGAGGTCCTACTTCAGACCTACACAAAAAAAAAAAGTGTTAAGAAAAACTTTGTTCACCTCTTCTATCCACATTGTCACCTGTAGCTTGGACTCAGGGGGATTCACTCTGTTCCTATGGAGAGCTGAGTTCAGCATACCTACCAATGCATTCCAAAAGGACTCAAATTCTGCTTAAATCTGATCTGTCCAGAAGAAATGAAGCCTGCATTGCAGTTATGTGAGCTTGCAATCCCTTTCATCAAAAGACTCTAGCATTCAAGCTTAGCACAGTCTGAAGAAGTTATAACATTAACAACTGGACGAGAACATTCAAAATATATACTACATTTATCCCAATGTATCTTTTGTATTCCAGTCACTCATCATGGACTTCTGAAGCTCCCTCAAAGACAGAAGAAAAACTACTGCGGCGCTACATAGACTGTTCTAGTTCAGCACAAATTCAGCTTTCCATCTCATTGCAAAAATGTAATTCAATGCATCTTTTTAGACTTAACAGTTCCATAATTGCATCATTCAAGGCATGCAACCATTTATGAAGCAAAATGCTATGCTCGGTGATTTCTGACAAAAAGTAAAGAGCTTTCTGGGAAGCAGACCAAAAACACTTCCATTACAAAAATGATTACTCTTCACTCAGAAATAAAAGGTTAGTAGCAAAAAAACCAAAGATTATTTTCCACATTTTTTGTCTTCCTCCATAACCCCAGACTGTGCGGGATAAACAAGGACTGAGGTGGCATTTCTGCTCTAAACTCCTATCTTCAACATTCCCAAATATGATGGATTTAAAATTACCACAGCAGGAGTCAGCAAAGTAGTAAGGTCTCAAAGCACTTAAAAATCACAACCAAGCAAGAAAGTATATGTTTCTAAATACTTTTAAACTAGATGCAATTTAAATAGGATTTTTCCATTTTTTCTTAGAAAAACATTTTCTTAATACATGCTGTATAGAAAGAGGTGTTTGCTATTCTTATTTCTAGGGCATTTACCACCTGTGCTGTTTTATGTAGCCCACATTCACATTGAATCATTGAAATACTCTTATCTAAAAAGAAAAGTGTATTTGCTCGAACTCAAGATCTCCAAGAACCCCGTTTTCAACATAAATTTCAGAGAAGTGTCTTAGAGAAGTGGGTACAGGTCAAAGAACAGTAGAAACCAAAAAGTCAAAGCCCCTCCCCATCCCAAATCTATGCACAAAGAAAACATACACAAAAAAAAACCCACATACACTACTGAACTTTTCTACCCACTGGTCCAGATTAGAATTTTTATGAACAATATAGGTTTTGTACACATAAAAAGAAGAAAGCATATGACCATCTCAATATTTGATTTTTTTTCCTTTTTCTTTCCTTAGCTTTCTAGAACAAAGAATCTTTTAATTTCTATGAAATCCGCATATCTAAACCTTAGAGACTGCTACAATTAAACACTCCTCTACTTTGTGAACCCTGGAGTGATATTAATGACTTGCAGAGGGAGTTTTATAAAAGATCTCTTCCAGCTAAAAGGGCACATCAAGTTGTTTTATTGCTCTTGAAGGAGGAATAAAACATATTTCTTCCTTTCTCCAAAAGAATATACACATGTATCCCACGAATCAAAGGGCTGAATATACTTTATGACTAGGGCACTATATTAACTAATACCCAAAAGCTCTAAAGGATGACTGGAAGAGGAATGAGAGTTTAGGATAAGTACTTTACTTGTATATTTGTCATTTAAAAGATTCTTTCTTCTTAAAATATCTTCTCTGACCCTTAAATATTTTCATCCCAACTAGCAGTATTCTGCTTAACCTCACACTTGCACTCACAGTTAAATACACTCTGCTGCAATCCTATAACACTAACCTTTTGAAATACAGTTCAATAGCTGAACTTTACTGCATATCCTACTATTATATCATCTTATATAATGGAACAGTTTTGAATATTTTTAATATCATTTTTCCACTATGAAAATATTTTCATCACTTTAAGAGACTCCTCCTTTCTTTAACAGACAAGGAAATAATCCTGTGGCTCATGTCAATCATCAGTTTACATTTGCCTCATTTGTTTCAGCATAATTAGATAATTGTTCTCTATAAGAATATCGTCAATTTTCTGAGTACTACTTTTATCTATAACTTGTGCAAAAAGTCTCAGATGGTCCAGATTCTCCTAGACACCTCATCTTTGAGAAGAAATACTCTGCATATTGCTAGCTTGGCTCTCTGAAAGTGAGACTTGTGTGACCACAGCTGTCGATCCCTCTACTGAAGCTTGGCGGTTTCAACGAAACTTGATAGACTTACTTTTCCAATAGTGTAAGGTTTCTATTGAATGAAAAGGCACAAAAGTGAATCTTTCTTCATTCTCACTAGGCTTTCTAGCTGAAGATGGCAGAAAGGCTAGTTGATCAACCACCCAACGCCTTGTTTTGAGATCATGGTACCTGCTGCCTCTTGCCCAGCCAATAGTCCACACAAGGGCAGGTAAGAAAAGGAGCCCAAAATACTATGAACATGGAAGACTGGGAAATTAGAGAGTATAAGTAGAGACCCGAGTTTCGTTGAACAGGAAAACACAGCTTGGTGCAAAGGAGGCAGAAATCCTAGGTGAGAGAGACATTATTTTACCTGAGTTTATATAGGATGAACAATGTAAAAAGAGAGCCTTTGTTTTACTGCTCAAAGTACTAAGTATCTAATGTACAGAATATATGTTAATTATATATATGCAAGTACATATATATAGACATCAGCAAATGTTTATATCTTGTAAATTCTTTGCATCGTTGTCAGCATGGAAGTGAGAACATGCTTGATGACCTTTAGAGATGTAAGCCTAAGATTTTAATTGAAAAAATCAGCTATAAAATACACTCTAAATTGAGTATAAAACAGGACTGAGCAGAGATTACAGGTAGTCTGCATAATAATGCTGGAGATTAGAAGTATAGAGATAACATTTTGTTCTCATTCTTTCTACTCAGAGTTGAAAAGACATAGAAGCTTAAGACTATCTAAAGTGGCAGATAAAGAACTACAAAGTAGCTAAATAGATAAATAAACAAGAAAAAAGAGCAGTTAGTGTGCGTGTGTATCACAGTGAAGTAAAGAACTAATGTACTGTCAAGCCCTGTTATGTTCACAGGGCTGAATACACAATCGGTGCATTGTCTTCTGTAATAGCATGATGAATTTCCTGCAGTTATTGGAAGATATATGCCAGATAACAGCCAGAATATTTAACAGGTATGTATTAGACATTATTTCTGTCTGAAACCTTGTTCCTAGTAAGTTAACAATCTTTAAAGTGTCCTTTAAAGTATTAGGAAATCTTCAGATTACTTTCTGTACACCTGCAATATTAATATATGGAAAGAATGTTTTTAAAGCAATAACATCTCAGTATTCTTGCTGCTATCCCAAGAAGAAAGGAAAGACAGTAGCAAACAGATGAGCATCTTCAAATCAAGCCATTAAAGCAGCAGCTCCACACACAGTTTCATAGAAAAAAAAAAGTGCTATAAACAAAGACAGCTTCACAAATGCAGAGTTCAACTCATAACTCTTAGCTGGAATATAATTGGTGATACAATATTATGGCTATAGTTGTATAATCATTTCTCCTTTCTGCGTAAGATTTCAAAACTTAGGCTTGTACTGAACTTATCATGATAATGGAGACAAACTTCTAGACATATAGTTTTGTATAAACCTTAAGCAGCATCTAGTTGTATTATTTCCATGTTGTAGCAAGACTAGTGGAGTGACTACTCTAAGGTGACACTGGAACTCTATTTCAAACAGCAGAATTAAATGTAGAACTTCCAAGTCCAAATTCTGTGCCTCAGCTCTGATTTTACCACCCTTTCCTCCTCTGGGTATTGGTGTCCCCTGTATTAGTCAGGATAATATGCTGGAGAGGTGGCTGATTCAAACACTACTCTTTTACAAACATTCTCCTTTGGTCTAATACTTCTGATGCACACATCCTTTTCTAAAAAAGCAGACCATCCAAGATTTAAAATGTTCCATTTCTGGTCAAAAACTACTGTTCCAACAAAATAAGTCAACATACGATGACACCTGAATATTTCAAAACATTAGACCTCTTTCCTTGTGAAGACTGATGAGAGGTCTTCTGGGTTGTTCTCTCTAGTCTCTAAAGCTGGGTGTGCGCTGCCCTTTATAGCCTTTCCCTTTGAGATGCCCTGACGATTTTTCAATACATTGTTTTACTTTTTTCTTCACTATAAGCAGTGTAAATAGCCTACAGAAAAAAAGGATTGAATAGGTATGATATTGACTAGAATGGATAAAAGCATTGAACACGTTATATAGAGATTTGTATCAGATCATCCAAATATTTACAAGAGAGGATCAGCCAAAGCTATTTTCTCATGGAGGCCTCTATAAAAAGAGAGTTTACAGGAAGGATTTGATTACTAAAAATGTTCCTGCCTTGCCAATTGTGTTTACAATAGATTGTAACAATTGTAAAGAAACTGAAAGGTATTCCCAGCCTTGGATTCTCAAGAAGAAGGACTGCTTAGTGTAAATTCTAGTAGCCATATGCCATCATTATCCAGCATGTAGAAAGGAGACCAAGTCTACTGGCTCACTTTTTCTGCAAAAGTCATAAAATTTGCCACAAAAAGAGGAGGGAGAGCAGGAGTCAAGAGAACAGAATGCCATTCAGGCTGTGAGAAAGCAGCAACTTGTGAAGGAAGGAGGAATCAGAACTTGTTAACCAAAGGCTATTGAGAGCACCTGTAGAAGGAAGCAACAGTTCACATCATTCAAGAAATAACTAAATTATTTCTTAACTTGACAAAAAAACAGCTAAGTGGCTCGCAGCTTGACATTCTCCTAAAATCTGTTATGTGCTGTTATCTGTTATTAAAGCACCAAACTTATGCATGAAGCATAGAAATACTGATTTAAAATGTCTCAAATTTCATGCTGGAGAGGAGTCATACAAGTAGGAGACATGAGGCAATTTTAACTGATAAATAAATTATTGCTATGATTTAATGGCGATTAGCAGAAGTGGAAATTTAGGAAGCCAAGTTCTCTTCTAGCTTGCAAAATGTCTTGAGTTTGAATTTTGAGTCAGGTACACAAATGATCCTTTTCAGCTTACTCTGGTAAGAAGGCACAACAGAAAACTCTTGCTATGTCACACAAAAGAACTAAACATTCTCAATTTAGGACTGAAATGGTCAAAGGAGAGTAGAGAGACAGGCCCGAAAGAGGTGGGAATGTTTGGTGCTGAACCAAGTCTACAATTCTTTTCTGTTCTGCACACTACTGATGCCTATATTTTATAATATATTTATATATGTACTTATACTGAATATATCTACTATAAAATATAAACATAGTATGTATTATATATTTTATAGGTGTCTATATAAAAATATATATTTGCAATATATATATTCATGTCTGCATAATAGAAAAATAGGCCAGTTTTATAAAGTATATAAAATCTAGTTTTCACATTAATGGTACAGCAATGTAACTCCACATCCAAAGATATTTTTATTATTTTTAAAACTAAAATACCTGTCTTCATATTTAGCATAGGAAAAAAGCAAATGGTAAAACCCCAAATGCTGTGAAATTAATGCAAAAAAAATCCCAATTACTTCACCATAGCTGGAAAAGATCACTGAAAGATCACAGAAATTAAATACTGCAGCAAACACTGGAAAACACCATATGGCTTGCTTGAAAGCTTTTACCATAGTAAACGAGAGAGGCAACAATGGTTCCCAAGTTGACCACTAGACATTTTTGATAGAAGACCAATGATTTTTACTGACTGCAACACATTAACCAAATGCTTTCCTTCTTGATTCCTAATGGAAGAAATGATTTCAGAAATACCTCATACACAACTTCTTAGAACACAACAACTTAATACTTCCAGTCTATATCTAATTATACTTGCATTCATTTTCTCCTTTTTAAAAAGCAGCATCAGCTTTTAATAATACTTAGAGCTAGACAAAAACAAAGGAACAAAAAGCAGTCACCTGCATAGGATCTGGTGATAATACTCTGATAAATGAACTTTTTAGGTGTGTTTCATTTCAGAAAGAAAGAATCCAGGTTAATTACTATAAAACATGTATTAACAAATATAGATTTTAAATACCTAAGAATCAGACTGCTTAACCCCTGAAATGGTAGAAATGCTGACAATCAAGTGCAGCTAATTACAGTGTAATTTAAATAATGCAAAAAATCTAGGGATTTCTTTAAGATAAGCACTTTAATCACTCTCTAAACACTCACATTTGAATCTTCTGTTCTTGTTAATAATGCATGGCAATCAATTACATGTTCTGTATATTTTTTCTGAGGATGAACATTAGAAATGTGAGAAATTTTTAGGATAAGCCTTTTCATCTCTCTTTAAAGCCAGTGGAAAAACAATGTCCATAAATGTAGAGTTTCAGGCCAGAGAGAAACAAGCATTGCAGTTGTTTACAGAAGACTTCTCTCCTCCTTTCCAAAACCTTTAAAATTGATGTCTTCATTCAAACAGAGTCCGGAATGAAAAACACCTATCATCAAGTTGCATAAATTATTTATTCCCATGCAAAATGAAATATCCACATTATTGTTTCAGATTAGAATTAAAAGATCGAATTATTTTTCTTTTAAAAATTAAAGAAAACTGTATGTCAGCTCGGTTATATAAAAGCTATTAATAAAGTGCAAGGTTATTTAAGAAATCATGTCACTTGGATTTGGAAAAAATATATTTCCACTATATTAACAAGATGAACTATTTCAATTTATTATCATATCAAATGTTTGGTTTTAACCCATTGCTACTGTTGGCTATTCCTCCAAAGAACACCACAAACCACAAGAAAAAGGAGCTCCTAAAAAAAAATAGTGAGAAATCTGATTAATTAGTTTCAGACCAAGAATCTTATTCAAGATAACAAATATCTTATTAAAAATATTTAACTGTGACATTATGCAACAGTGAAACAGCCAAACCTTGCCCAGAAAGTGGAGTAGGAAACTGATGCAAGTAAAATGGTCAATTCTAACCTATTTGTTTAAGTTTCAATATTTTCCTTTCTCTTGTACTGACAGATGACTTCTTATCACCTAGGAAAAAGGTCAAATGGAACAAGTTTTGTGATAGTTTCTGTTCTACTTTATAAAACTGAAGCAAGGAAGACAAGAAAATAGCAGAAGGCCAAATTCCCCCAGGAAAATAATCTTAACCCTGAAGATTACTGTCTGTACCATCATTTTACTGGGGTTCGGCTACAGAAAATATCTTATGCTGTATATCAGCCCTTCAAGTGTATTCTAAAACTTTGGAAAAGATTGTAAATATTGAGTTCTTGTAAGATTCACTGATGGGCATTATATATGATTATTTCCAGTTTTAATTGCTTTCTCCTCCGTAGTTACTCTTCTGAGGCACATCCCACTTGCTAGAGGATTATTCCAGAAGCAGTTCCTGTATATTGAGCCTTTCCCCAGACATTTTCTTCATTCGTTTGCAACTTCTATTTACCCTGTCAAAGCCTGAAGAGTTTGATTACTAGAGTTTTAGGATGAAGTAATTCCATTTCAGCTGCCACATATCTCAGCAATAATCTTTACACATGCCATACCTCATCTATAGCAATGCTGATGTGTTCCTGTCACTTCTGATATGCACTGATATGACACTATGCAGTCAGCACAGTAAACACGGTGCTTTCAGGATACACCACACATTACACTGTACACAGTCCACCTGGGCACAGTGTTTGCATACACATACATTTTGTTTTGCATTTCCCAGGCAGAAACAACAGACTACTATTTTTGTTACATGATGCTCATTTTTCATATTTTACATATTCATTCACAAGCTAAGGGAAAAAACAAACAAAATGATTATACTGCCCTGCTCATCCTTAACAGCACATTGTAATACTTATAATAAAAAGGAGCCTTTCCAACCTAGACAGAACAAAATAAACAATCACAACATCTCAACTTCTTGCACCCAAAAAAAAAAAAAAAAAAAAGTATTCCCAGACTAAAACAAGATTAGCAATAGCTAGCAGAAATCCTTTAATACAGTTACCAGCACAGGGGAATGAAAACCTCCAGTCTTCAAGTACAGTTATTTCTCCTTTCCACCTTCATTGTGAGCACTTTTTCTGTGGCTTTACAAACCTTATTATGCGAGAAACATAATTTCAGCTTCCTTTCTGAAGAAAGCAATGAATCCCATTTAAAATGAGCGAGTCCCAAGATCGAAAAAATGACTCAGTCTTAAAGCAGTTATGGACAGGCTCACAGATCCAAGACTCATTCATTGGATTAATTATCACTTCAAACTATAAACCTCTCAGGGCTAAAAATTAAACAGACCCTGAGCATTCAGTGCATTCTACTTCATCTCCTATCCATGCCCATATATGTTGTGCTTATCCTTTTCTGGAGGTTTTTCACAGCAGTAGATAGCCACACATCTATCTTTAGTGAAGTACTCCAATTTCAGACAGTAATTAATAGCATTAGGAACCTAAAATTTCTTAGCATTACTATAACCTATTACAATGCATATGCATGAAGAAAGTATTTCAAGAAAATCTTAAGCACTTCATAATAATTGAAGCCTAGAGCAATGTCTACATTCCTAAATTCCTTTAACGTAAGTCTTTACTTATGTCTACTATATAGTTCAGAATGTCAAAGTCTGACAGTATTTCAAGTGTTTTTTTTCCTTTCTTTTCTTGAAAACAAGTTTTAATTTGTATTTTTCATAAAACTAAGCCCAGTTTACAGTAATCACCTGCTTACAGAATACAAATATGTCCAGAGTGGTAATTTTATATTAGGGCTTATAGAGCATGAGGCAGGCTAAGTTCAAAGAAACCCAATGAAATATCTAGGGGAATATTCAAAATATCTGGACGCAGTTAGAACTGCTTTGTGCAGGGGTCTGGACTAGGTGACCACTGGTCACTTCATTTGAGGTCCCTTCCAGCCTCAAATAATCAATGATCCTATAGAATAGAATAAAATGGTAAATAAATAAAGTGTTACATCCATGCTTGACACACTTGGGGAGACATCCATATTCTTTCAAGGGAAATGTTGTGTAACTAGCCTCGAACTACATTAGAAGCAAGTTCAGTTCCTGTTGGTTGTAGCAATTCTTTGCTTACCAAAGCAGTATATTTCAAAAAGCCATATTATGCACTGATATACAAGTAAAAATAATTGTATTTATTCTTTCAATTTACACAACACACCTATCATTCCATAATATGAATGAACTGCCATATAGCTTTCAGAATACACCAAAAATTAGAGTTCTTCTCCAGTCCAACTTTAATTCCAACTTTAATAACCATAAAATGTATATGGCACTCACTTGCATGCAAATGAGTGGTAACTGGTGTCCTGTGTCCACATGTAGCCAATTCTACAAATACGAGTCAGCCACCAAGATAAACTGACTGAAACTAAACTATAGAAACAAAGCTAGATTTTCAAGGTGATGATTAGAGAAGGTCATATTTTAGTCAAATGCTTTTCTTATGGTGAAAAATGAACAACATGAGAGCATAAAAAAACAGACCTAGTCAATTAAATTACTTCATATTACTGAACATGACTGAAAGCTGTAAGTTGCCCATAATTTTAAGTTAAGAGACTGTAAAATATTTTGAGCATGTTTAAAAACATTATTTTCTTTTTATATATGGTATAATTCTTGCAACTCAGATGACTTAAATTGCACCAGTGAGACAGAAAACATTGGGAATTTCCTTTTTACAACTAGTGTCTCTAAAAACATCTATTTTATATTCAAAATTCAATTCCATTTGATTTTCTTTGAGTAAGACAGGTGTATCTAAATATATATCTATGTGTGTATATGTGTGTATATGTCTGTTTTCTGCAGGAGAGGAATCTTTTTGAATTAAATGATGTTGACAATATGTCACATTTATTAGCATCCTCAATTCGTACTTCTAGGCCTTGGCTAATAATTCAAACATAATACAATACGGTGCAATTCACACCATGCTTGCAGAACAGAAAAGCACTGCATTCACCCAGCAGAGGGTATACTTAGGGGCAAACTTTGTGGTTCTTGCAGTTTCCAAAGTTTTCCCGTGAAAGAGAGACATTCCATGGGGAAATGTCTTTGAGGACAATAGCCTATAAATTTCAATAAAAGCAGTCAGGGAACTACCCTTTTTATTGTTTTTTAAAGGGCTTTGTTCACTGCAACTAGAAGTCTCCAAGTGAAGGAAATAGAAACCGAGATTAATCGCCTCATCTGCTCAGAGGGTAATTCCCTTTTGGGTAGTACTATAAAACATGGTAGGTTTACTGATGATGTCTGTGCTTCTCCAAGGAAACATTGCTAGTTTCTTTGCAATGGACTTAATAGCTGAACTGGGTAATTTCAGATTGGCATTTTGCTACTTGGAAGAGTTACATGCTAAAGCAATCTGTCTACATCAGGAATGGAATTTCCTTGTTAATGTCCACACCATTAGGTAGCTAAGGCCTTTCAAAGTGAGCTGAATAAGTTTTGAAAATTTCAGGACTTTAATAGAAGTGATTTTTCATTCACTCCAGATGGACAGACAGGGGTTTTTCTTTGGCGGGGGGGGATAGTCCATGTCAGAATATTAGAAGTTCTGACAATCTTTGAAAACAGACATTTTGTCAGCTCAAAAATAAATGAAAAGTGAAACAGCAAGCCCAAGTATTTCCCCATACCACCCTGATTTTCAGCAAATATATTTTAATTCAAGTGTAATGTTAATAGATTCAATTGTGCAATATTGTGAGTTATTTCAAGTGTATATTATAGGTACCAAGGTTCAACTTCATCTTTGAAGACTGCAAAGGAACTAGTCAGGTCAAGACAATATATAAAATAGATTATATATTATTTCAATAACTCAATTTCTAAATTATGGTAGCATCAGATAGCTGACCATCCCAATAAAACTTGGATGAGTCTGATTAAAATCAAGGTTTTAATCAGATTCTGATGATCAAAAAATGACAGTTTCTGAAGAGACCATTATCTGGAAGAAACAAGCCAAATTTATTCAAAAGTCAGGCAGCTTCTTTAGCTCAAGTATTATCATGACTCAATAGATTTCATTTAGATTGCCTCAAAACAGTATATTTTGAATATTAAACTGATCATCAGGCAATTTTAGCAGTTTACAATAAGCAAGCAATTCTTATTCCTCCCTGGACAACAGGAAACATTTTAAAATCCTACATACAGGTCTGTCATTAACTTTTTTTTTTTTCTTTTGTAAAGTAGCATAAGGTTTAGCAACCTGACAAGCATTTAGTATTTGTTTTTGTAATGCACTGAATGGATTTAGACTACATAATCAGGGTAAGACTGATTTCTGCTTTCTGAGCCGCTACTGTTCAACTAATAAAACATATCACCAAAAATAAGCATACATCAGGAGATTGTATGTTCCAACTAAGTTTACTCTGCCAGATTCTCCTTCATTCAATGTGTTATAATGATAGAGCAATGAATAGTTAATAGAGTCATATAAAAGACAAGAGCAAGGAAAAGCCTTGAACTTTCACCCTTTACTAAACTCATTACAACTCTCTGAAGTGGATTAAAATAGCACAGAAAGCACCTCTGATCCTCTTTCAGTCATAGAAATGACCTTTGAATTTTATTGTGTTTACAATAATCCTCCATGCAGATGGATGTGAACTTTAGCTAAATTAGTTTGACCTATTGCAAATAAAAAAAAATCATTTGCATTTAATGTTTCTTCCTGGAAGCTAAGGACAAAATGAGACCACAGTGCAGCATAACTAGAAAATATTCAAACATTTTCTATTATTCTGCAACAGGAACATGCAAAATTTACCACAGGAGAAAAAAGCAAGTGCTTAAATGTGTACTGTATATCATAGGAAAGAGGATATAAACTGCTGCTTTAGAGCTACAGATGTCCAGTTTTGCTCAAGTTCCCAAACCCCAGAAAATGAAAAAACAACACTCTCCTGCATGAACTCAGTTGTTTAGGTGCCTGAATTAATAGGCACAAGAATCTAGCCAGTGAAAATGCCCCTGAAGTTTCCTCGCTGATCATATCAGCTAACAGAGACTTTAGCTGCAGGGAAATATAGCAGATGTTTATATCACTAGTTTCCCCACCCACCCTCATAAGAGATTCCAACTAAAATCCTGTCGTATCTTTTTAGTTAATATATTCTTTGGACACGCAGTAAAGCTTTTTCTCAGCAAATACAGCCAACACTAGTGTTACAGGGCTGCATCCATAGATCTCAAACTCCTTTTGTAAGTACACTCAACCACTCTAAAATGAGGGTTCTGGAAGTGAGGTAGACCACATCCCATGCATTTCATTTTCATGCTTTTAAAACACTGACACAGTTCTGGCTACCCAAGGGCAAACTACACTGTGAATAATTTCTCCCAGATACCATTCACCACAAGGATATACATGGTAAGTAGCCTAGGGTCATCATCCTAAGCCATAGATTGCCAGAAGTGAGATATATTTATTAGGAGGAGGATTACTCTACTTTTCCTCTTCCCACATTGTTTCCTGAAGAGCTTTCTCTCAGAAGTCTATTAGTAGACTTCTATCAGAGAGGGTTTTGGCATCCCTCACTATAGAAAATGCATTTCAGCCCCTCAACGCATCCACTGGGACATGCTTTGCATGTCACACACATTCCTAAGATGGCAACTTCATGCCTGGATGCAAACAATAATTCTTCCTCCAGAGCACTCATTGTCCTCATAACACACGATTTTAATAAGGCCAAAGGCTCGTTGATTAGCTTATGTAAAGCTTAAATGGTCTTTAGATAAAGGATAAGTGATGCAGTCTAGTCTAAGGTTTAGAGATGTTAATGAATGATACTTGACTGACACTCAAATTATCCTTGTATAACCATGTAGCAGCCTTTAGCCTTGAACACTTTCGGGGCATGTACGTAGAAGCTAAGAATTCCCATCACCTGCTATTTCCAACTTTGTATGTAAAGAGCCAGCAGTCTGAATACATGAAGGAGATTTTTCTATACATAATAGGTATAGAAATTCTTTTCACAACTATCCAGCTTATATAAAACTACAATTTTACCTAGCTAGCTGTAGCTAAATGGAATCATCTTTCCTGTGGAACAATATTCCTACACTGCTGTGGAAATCCTTCTCTTACTGGAGAAAAATGAT